>VMDO01012689.1:50512-61258 GCA_007922755.1 Pedetes capensis | reverse complement strand
GAGGGAGGGAGGGAGGGGGAGGGAGGGATGAGGGAGGGGAGGGAAAGAAAGAGAGAGAGAGAAGGATGGAAGAAAAGAAAAAGAAGAAAAGAAAAAAGGAAAGAAAAAGTAAAGAGGACCAAAGAGCACACTAAGATCTAAGATCAGACAAGAAAAAGATACACAATTATGTTATAAAATAATAGATAACTCAAATATCTCTAAAGGAGAATTAAGTGAAGAGACTAAAAGATAAGATCTTCTGAGAAAAATTTTGAGTAACCCAACCAACCATAGTGAAATATCAATTAAACTTAATAAAGTGAAATAATAAACTGAGGTTAGACAACCACAGACCAAAAGTGATGAGTGTGAGGATGGTGAAGAAATGGGTCCATGAAGGGCTCCATCTTTGCATTGAATGTGGGTTGTATTTCTTAGTGTGTCAAGTCTAGACAACACTACCATCGGAAACAGACTTCTTCAGTACTGTACATGGAAATAATTTTTGGCCCTGTTGTGTTTTACTGCCAACTCAAAGTTGATATCCAGGGTGTGAGAGTGGAAAGCAAATAATGCTCTTGTTATAGAAATTTTAAAATAAAAATTATAGAAGTTCATAACGAAAACAGAGTTCCCTCCCCTCCTCCCATCTACCACCTCCCAATTTTATACCTAAGGTATCTGTAATATCAAATGGTAAGAGTTTTATGATTTTCTAGGTAAGCATATAAAATCCTTTTCCTAATTATATAGAATCAATTTTGAAGAAGCAAAGAATACATCTCTTAATACACAGCCACTTGTAAGAAAATCCAAAACATCATATTAAAATAATTTCCAACTATCATGTTTATAAATGAAAGAAACTATGCCTATTACGTAATCAAAACCTACCAGTGAGGATTCTCATAGTTAGTGTAGGTCAGAAGTCTGGGCACAATTCAGCTATGTCACCTGCTCAGGGTCTTAAAGACTGAAATCAAGAAGGGGCAGCATACTGACTAATTCACAGATGGGCACAAATATAAATAAGGGAAAAGTTTACATGCATATTTTGGTCTATTTCATTCTTTGTTATTAAAATAAAAATTCCTGCTGCTATCAAGAGGAACTAGGTAAATGCTTCTGAACTTCAGCGGGCGTAACAATCACCAAGAGAGTTGGTGTAGGTATAGTTTCCTTCCTATAGCCTTCTATTATTCAGATTCAGTAGGTCTAGGATTTGGTACTTTAGAATGGTCACATTTTTTTCTGGAGTTCAGGATCACTTTGAAAGTTTGTATGATTAATAAATTTAGTTCCTTGCAGTTCTAGTAATGAGGTGCCTGTTTTCTTGCTCAGAGGATGCTCTCATGCCTAGGGGCCACTCACAGTTCCCTGCCACTGAATCATCTCAAGATATGCAGATTACCTCTTTAAGGCCAATGGGAGAATATTTCTCTGTAGGAAGATTCAAGCACTCCTTTAAGAACATATATGATTAGGTCAGCCTCATTCAAGATAAACTACTTTGTTATTAATTTAAAATCAGTTAACTTGGGACATTATCTCAAAGCAGAACCCCTTTTCCTTAGTCATATAATTGAACCTAATCACAGTAATGATGTCCCATCACATCCACCGGTGTGTTCACGTTCAATAGAAGAGGAAGACTGGAGGATGTGGGACATGGGGCTACCATAGAAATCTGCTTACGCCTTTGTCCAAGTAAGTGGTACTAACTGAACTCTCAGGTGTTTAACACAGCTACTTGCTCCTGGGCATGCTTTCACCTCCACATTCCTGGAAGACTACCATAGTCTTGGCTTGGCTTGTTACCCTCATAAATGTCATTTGCAAATTGGCAATTAAATCTGTACTGAATGTTGGGTTCCACTCTTGTACTTCCCTTCCTTCCAGGACCTTGACTCTTCAAGTGTTCCCCACCTTTGCAAGAATTTGACTTACAACCATGTTAGACATGGGTTTTGGCTTTAAGTCATTTTATTTTATTTTTAAAATACCATCTATATTTTCTGGTTGTTCTCATTAGGAATGCTTATCATCAACTTGATGGCCCTTTATTACTGGACTCCAAATGGTTTTCTTCAATTTACAAGTTCTACAACACTTGTATTAGTTAGCTACTGGTACAATTTGAAATAAAGTTATTTAACTAGTAAAATTAATGAGGAATTAATTAGAAAACAGATTTAAAATTAGCTTTTAATTTTAATAATCAACAATATAAAACTGATAAGAACATTAAGCAAAAATTCTATGTTTATATATCAGATAAAGTCTTTTAACTTTTTTATGTTTAAAATAATAATTTTTGATAATTAATCATTAATAGAAGCATCCTAAAGTTTTAGGCTGGTCCAGTGAGATTTGGTAATTTACAATTTCATAGGATTATTATAATATAAAATATTTATGAAACAAAAATAGATGTTCAACCTAGATACTACCAAATTCTGCTAATCATTAACATTCAAATGTGGCAATCCCTGCCACTGAGGAGACTGAGACAAGAGGATTGCACGTTTGAGGCCAGAGGCTTTCTGCAGAACTTAGTGAAACCCTGTCTCAAAATTCAGAAATAATTCTTTTTAAAAGGGGCCAAGGAAGGCAGGCACGGTGGCGCACTCTTGTAACCCTAGCTACTCAGGAGGCTGAAGCAGAAGGATCACAATTTCAAGGCCAGTAACAGCCTGCATAACTTAGTGAAACTCTGTCTCAAAAAATAAAAAAAATAAAAGAGACTGAAGGTGATAGAGCACTCACTTAGTAGGTATGAGGATATAAGTTCAACACCCCAGTACTGGGAAAAAAATGTGGGAGATGTTTTTGTTTGCTTGGTTCATTATTGTACTCTTCACGATCAAAGTTTTAAACATTTGGCTGATATCACTGATTAGATAGCATCGTCCACCACAGTGCTTCTCATAACATGGTCCTTGACCAGGGAGCAATGCTTACCACCTGAGAACTTATCCAAAATGAACAATCTAAAGCACCAACTCCTAGACCTACTGAATCTGAATAATGGAAGGTGACAGGAAGGAAACTTTACTCAGACCATCTCTCTAGGTGATACTTATGCACACTGAAGTTGAGAAGCATTTACCTAGTTCCTCTTGATAGCAGCAGGAATTTTTGTCTTAACAGTAAAGGATCAAATAGACCAAAGTACTCTTGTAAACATTTTCCTTATTTATATTTGTGCCCATCTGTGGATTAGTCAATATGCTGACTCATCAAAAATAAAAGGGACAACAAACTCACTGAATGCTTGGGTAGGCCTCTGAAATACAAAGCAATGGGTCTAGGCCTGAATGAAGATTCAAGTGTGATTTCTCATTCCTACACTATGGTTTGGGCCACAAATACCCCACAGTGCCAACAAATGAACGTTAATCAATGATGCTAGCACTTCATCTTGCAATTTTTGTGGTAAAGCACTTAATAGAGGATTTTTAAAACACAGAATAGGCACACATTTTCAACATACTAAGAATCACACAGCATATGAACATAAAATTGAAAACAAACTTTTAAAAAATAAATAAACCTTCCAACATTATAAGTAGAGAGGTATCTTTTTTCACTAGTACTTGGGGATCGAATAGCATGCCTTCTGCATGCTAGACAAATACTCTACTACAGATCTCCATTCCTCACCCACTTTAGGAGAAGGACCCTGCAACCCACTCCCCAAAACAATCAGCCATTGAAAACTCTATGAATAGCAGGGAAGCACAACAATAGTGATTCATCTATTGTGCATAGGGACACTATGAGTCACACACTGATTAGATGGCACCTAACAACAACAACATAGTACTACTAAGGAAACAAAGAAAGGTTTTGCTGAAAATACATATAAGATAATTCATGGGGTCATTTACTCTACGTAATTAAAGTGTGATCATGTTTGCTCAGGGAGCTCACACACATTCTTTTGAAAAGAAAAAGAATAAAAAATCATTACCATCAACTTTTTGCATTCTTGAGGGCATGTCATCTAATATATTAATAGAATTGAATCACATTAATATAATGAATGTTGGAAGAAATCTTTTTTAGTTTCACTAATAAAACTAGTGTAATTGATTCAGTATATTAATATTTTATTCTACACCATTTAGAATTTATTCACTTTTCATTTTTACACATCTATTCAAAGCGAACTGGATGTTTAAGTTATAGCTATAGTTGCTATATATAGCATCTCAATAATATCTATAGTTGCTAAATACAGCATCTTAAACTATCCAATAATTATAATACTTTGGTGTTATTATCTAGGAAATTTTCTGTGCCTTATAAATTGACTTCATATGCTTGGTAAAAAATCTATATTAGTCATAAACATATCACCTTCTGAATTTCTTAATATTACTTCATAAAGAAAATCTTAGACTAACCTTTCCTTAGCAAATAAACACTTCTCCAGACCCTATCATATCTGATTCACAGTATATTTTCTAATCAAGTAGACATCTGCAAAGTTTTAAATTTTATCAATGGAAGAAAATTACGTATTAGAAAAAGATGAGAGATGTGCAAGAAAATAGTCATGAACACTAATTCACTTCTATGGTCCTTGAGGGAAATAATTTACTTGCCCAATAGGTATGATGAGGCTGTATTTAGGGAGCATATCAACCTTTCACTGTTAATACTGTCATGAGTTTTCTTCCTCTTGCACTTTTTTTTCTAAAACAAAACACCTATGTAAATGTGTACTATACTGTTTTCACAGATTAAAATCATAATCTAAAATAATATGTCATATACACATGTTTTTAGAAGGATTACTAGGTAAGGTTATGTACTTGTTATAGAACCACCTGCCAGCATTACCATGGAAGTAGTTGCTTAAACTTAAAAGCCTGGAAATGAGTTATACAATCAGATCCTTTGGATTTCAGGTTGAGAACTCAACTTCATCTATACACGTATTTTTCAATGAATGGTATGTAAAATGAATATTTTATTATAAAATTACATGGTCATATTCCATTCTAGTTTCAGATATGCTTCCACAAACTACAATAAATACCAAAATGCACTGTAAATAGCATTAAACACTTCCTGATATCCACTGTTATTTTTTTTTCAGCAAAGCACAGTTTGTACCTGAACATTTTACTTGGAAATTAATAAAGTGAACAATGTATATTACCTTAGCACACAATTGTAAACATTGATGTAAGATATTAAATAGAGAACTAGTAATTTCCACTTGATTTCAAGTATTTTTATTGCATGATAGTCAAACATTTAAATAAATAGTGATGGCTATGTTTTTAGTTATTTCAAATTTATAGACTAAAAGTATAGCATAAAAAGTATAGCAGTGATAATTCATTCATTTATCAAGCTCTAAAACAACATAGTAAGACATTTCTCTAAAAGGTTTTATAAGCATGTGCCACCACACCTGGCTGGGTGTGGTGGCACATGCTTATAATCCCAGTGGCTAGGGAGGCAGAGGCAGGAGAATCGCAAGTTCAAGACCACAGGGAGTCTGCATAACTTAGTGAAACCCTGTCTCAAAAAGTAAAAAAATGGGCTGAGGGTGCAGCTCAGTGGTCCAGCACTTGCAGAGCATGCAAGCGCAAGGCCCTGGGTTCAACCCCCCGTACCCCCCCCCAAAAAAAAGAAAGAAAAGAAAGGTTTTTTCCCCAAAAAACAAGAGTAGCTATCACATTAATACTTAATTTATGCAATTTTATTCTCCCATTATTTCAAACACATTGTTGACATTAAATTGTTTATTTCTGTGTTTGGCACAAAAGATAAGTCTCTCTCTCATAAAGGGAGAGCACTTGATGATCATAAACACACTGATCCACAACAGCCCAATAACATTGGTAGTAATATGAACTTCCACTTTTAAGTAAATAGAAATGGAAGTATAATAACTAAGTAATTTCTTGAGGGCATAGCATTCAGCAATGGTAGGAATGAAAAACAAATATAGGTCAAGCTCATCCTCTGAAACCACTATAGAATACTGTTTCCATTTAATTTATTATACAGTCATGTACCATTTAATGGCAGGAATATGTTCTGGGAAATACATTGTTAGGTGATTTCTTTGTTGTTTGAACAATTCAGAGTGTACTTATACAAACAGAGTGTACATATAGCCTACTACACACCTACGCTGTACTGTATAGCCTATTGAACCTAGGGTACAGGCCTGTAAAGCATGATATTGTTCTAATTACTGCAGCCAAATACAACACAATGCCAAGCATTTTTGCATCTAAAACTATCTAAATATAAAAGAGGTACAGTAAAAATACAGTATAAATGATTTCATAAAAAGAGTGCACCTGTATACCATGAATGAGATTGCAGGACTGGAAATTGCCCTGGGTGAGATACTGAGTGCTAAGTGAATAAAACGTAATGGCATACTATGATGTTATAAGAGTTTATAAATACTGTGCATTTCATCTACTCTATATCACTTTAGAAATTCATTCTGTCATAATAAATTAACTTTAGCTTATCAAAAATTTTAGTTTGCAAATTTTATTTCTTTTTATGCTTTGATTCTTTTCTAATGATAATTAGCTGAAAACACATACACATTGTACAGCTGAACAAACATATTTTCTCCTTATGTCCTTATTCTATAGGCTTTATATTTTTAATTTCCTGTCACTTTTTAAGCTTTTCGTTAAAAACTAGACACAAACATGCACATTAGCCTCAGTCTGCATGGGTTCAGTATTACCAGCTTTACTACTGTCCACTCCACAACTTCTGATGTCCCATTAAAAAGTCTTCAGGGACAATAACACTTAAGGAGCTGCTACCTCCTTAATGTATCAATGTCTTCTATTCTTGTTGTTGTTAGGTGCTGTTGAGATGAATCTGACTCATAGAGATCCTATGTATAGCAGAACGAAACACTCCGCTGTTCTGTGCCAGGCACATGATCTTATTTATGTTTAAGACTAGTGTTGAAGACACTGTGTCAATCCATCTAGTGGAGGGTTTTCCTTTTTTTCATTAACTTGCCATTCTCCCAAACATAATGTCCTTGTCCAAGGATTGGTCCCTCCTGACTACATGGCCAAAATACTTAAGACACAGTCCTTGCTTCCAAGGAGGACTCTGGTTGCACTTCTTCTAGGACAGATCTGTTGGTTGTTTTGGAAGCCCATGGTAAATTTAAAAATTGTCTCCAGCACTGTAATTCAAAAGCATAAATTCTTCTCCTGTCTCCCTTATTCAAAGTCCAGCTTTCACAACCACATGATGTGACTAAAAACACCATGGCATGAGGTAGACCCAACTTCGCCTTCAATGTGACATTTTTTCATTTCAATACTCTAAAGAGATCTTTTGCCACAGCTTTTCCCAAAGCAATGTGTCTTTTCATTTCTTGATTGCTGCTTCCACAGGTGTTGACTGTAGAACCAAGTAAAGCAAAATCATAGACAACCTCAATCTTTTTTTTCATTCATTGTAAAGTTGCATACTGACCCAGTTGTAAGGAATTTTGTTTTGTTGATGTTTAGTCACAATCTGTACTGAAAGGCTATGTTCTTTGAACTTCATCAGTAAATGTTTCAAATCCTCTTCACTTTCAGCAGGCAGAGTAGTGTTATCTGCACAACACAGGTTGTTAATGAGTCTTCCTCCAATCCTGCTGCCACGTTCTTCTTCATAAAGTTCTGCTTCTCAGAATATTTGCTCAGCATATAAATTGAAGAGATATGGTGAGAGTATACAGTCTTAGTGCACACCTTTTTCAAATTTAAACCAGATAGTGTTTCCTTGTTCTATTCAAACAACTGCCTCCTGGTTCATTTACAGATTCCTCATGAGTACAATTAGGTGCTCTGGTATTCCCATTCTTTGTAGTGTTATCCATAATTTGTTATGATCCACAGAGTCAAATGCCTTTGTTTAGTCAATAAAACATAGAAAGACATCTTTCTGACATTCTCTGCTTTTGTCTAATATCCACCTGACATCAGCAGTGACTTCCCTGGTTTGCTGCCCTCTTCCAAATCTGGCTTGATTTTCCAGCAGTTCCCTATCTATATATTGCTACAGTCGCTTTTGAATGATATTTAGTAAAATTTTACATGTGTGTGAAATTAGTGATATTATTCAACAGTTTCCACATTCAGGTGCATCCCCTTTTATGGGAATAGGCACAAACATGGATCTCTTCCATTCAGTTGGCCAGGTAGCTGTTTTCCAAATCTGTTGACATAAACATGTTAGCACCTCCAACGCTGCAGCTGTTTGTTGAAACATCTCTATTGGTATCCCATCAATTCCTGGAACTTTGTGTTTCATCAATTCCTTCAAGGTGGCTTCCACTTCATCCTTAAATCCCATTGGTTCCTCTTTATATGCAGCCTCTTGAAACGGTTGGTCATTTACCAATTCTTTTTTGTATAATGACTCTGTGTATTCCTTCCATCTTCTTGGATGTTTCCTTCATCATTTAGTATTTTCCCTGTAGAATCTTTCACTATTACCATTCGAGGATTAAATTTTTTCTTCAATTCCTTAAGCTTGAGAAACACAAAGTGTGCTCTTCCCTTTTGGTTTTCTGTCCGCAGCTCTTTGCACATGTCACTATAATGTTTGTTTTTGTCTTCTCAAGCTGCCTTCTGAAACCTTCTGTTTAGTTCCTTAACTCCATCATGTCTTCCTTTTACTTTAGCTGCTTGATGTTCAAGGGCATGTTCCAGAGTCTATTTTGACATGGAATTTGGTCTTTTCTTTTTTTCCTATCTTTTTAATAACCTTTTCTTTTGTTTATGAATGATAGCTTTCATGTAATGCCACAACTCATCTGGTCTTCTATCATTTGTGTCTAATGTATTAAACCTGTTCTTGAGGTGGTCTCTGAACTCAAGTGGGATATACTCAAGGTCATACTTTGGCTCTCGTATACTTGTTCTAATTTTCTTCATTTTCACTTTGAACCTGCATATGAGAAGTTTGTGATCTGATCCACAATCAACACCTGGTGTTGTTCTGGCATTTGATGTGGCAATTTTCCATCATTTCTTTCTACAAATATAATCAATTTGGTTCCTGTATGTTCCATCTGGTGATGTCCATGAGTACAGTCACCATTTATGTAGGTGAAAAAATGTAATTGCGATGAAAAGGTCATTGATCTGACAAAATTATATCATGTGATCTCCAGCATCATTTCGGTCACCAAGACCACATTTTCTAATTATTGAGCCTCTTTGTTTCCAATTTTTGCATTCCTGTCACCAGTAATTATCAGTATGTCCTGATTGCATGTTTGATCTATTTGAGATTATAGAAGCTGGCAGACATGTCCCCTATCTTCATTTGTGGCCTTAGTAGTGGGTGCATAAATTTGAATAATAGTCATATTAACTGGTCTTCCTTATAGGGGTATGGATATTCTTCTATCACTGATAACTTTGTATTTCAGGACAGATCTTGAGATGGCCTTTTTGGTGATGAATGCAACGCCATTTCTCTTTAGTTTGTCATTCCCAGCATAGTAGATCATATGACTACTTGTAGGATGCAACTCTTCCCCAGTAGTCTTCTGAGTGCCTTCCAACCTGTGGGTCTCATTTTCTGGCACTACAACTGATTGTGTTTCTTTGCCATTCATAAGGTTTTCAAGGTCCTACCCCTTAGTCTGTCTTAGTCTGGAAGCTCAGCTGAAACCTGTCCACCATGGGAGACCCTCCTGGTATCTGAGATACTGGTGACATAACTTTCAGCCTCATAGCAACATGCAAGCCCCCACAGTACAGCAAACTTACAAAATTCTGTATTCCTACTGAAAGACTTGTCTGGGGTTCACCTTGAGGAGGTATCATTCTTTTCAGAAGTATGTCCATGGTAGTTGCTTGGTTTGCATCTTTTTTCATCATAGACTTACTTGTAATCAGATAATGCCCTGTGAACATTCCTTAACACTATGGGAACCCCTCCAGTATTGCATTCTAAGCTTTAAAATTTTTTAAGGATCTTATTGAGGTCTACAAAAGCTTCTGCTTACCCTCTTGATTGTGAAAGTTCTTGGAGTTTTTTTTTTTTTTTTCTCTCTCCATCAGCTTCCTTTTCCTTTGACTCTTTCTCATCTATATGTTCACTAGGCTGGAACGACTTTTCGGCTCCATTATAAACTTACGGGACCATCGTCACACATATAATCTATTACTGATCAGAATGTCATTAAGTGGTTCATGACTAGAATATAATAATTTGCTTATAAACAAGTTAGGTCTACATTCTAACAATTAATTTATGAGCCCTTCAACAGTATGAATTACATCAAATTTATTCTTTCATTATAAAGTAGCAAAGCAGTGCTTTTTTTTTCATTATATCCCCTTTATTTATAAATGTTGGTGGAGTACCAAGTGATAGGCTTTTGCTATTTCCATTATACAACCATTACATTGTTTTTGGTAACACTTTCACCAACTTACATATTTCACAGAACTGGTCGATTAATATATAGTAAAAAATTGTATGCATTTATGGGTTATATTCCCTTTCCCCCATGTATTTATATTGTTGTATCATCTATTTTGAGATTACCCTCTTCCTCTTTATCCCTCCACATTACTTCCCCTCTCCTTGCCTCCCTCCTCAACTTCAGTTCCTGCCCCCATTAGAACCATACCCCTCCTTTCTACTCTCCTTTCATTTTCCCTTCTAAGGTAAGCCTAGTTGATTTTATATATATATATATATATATATATATATGTATGCATATATATATGTGTGTATATA
>VMDO01012689.1:0-50412 GCA_007922755.1 Pedetes capensis | reverse complement strand
AATATCCCATTGTTTTATGTGTGCGTGTGTGTGTGTGTGTGTGTGTGTGTGTGTGTCACAATTTTTTTTTATCCATTCCTCTGTGATAAACATCTTGGTTGTTTCCATATCCTTGCAATTAAAAAAAAAGTGCTGCATTAAATGTGAAAATGCAGGTGTCTGTGGTATGATGATTTATTTCCCATTAGATATATTCTGAGGAGTGCTATAGCTGGGTCATACAGCAGTTCTATTCTTAGTTTTCTAAGGTTTCTCCATATTGATTTCCAACATGGTTGAACCAATTTACAGTCCTACCAGCAGTGTAAAAGGACTCCTTTTTCTCCACATCCTTGCCAGTATTTGTTATTATTTGCAACACATTGCTTTGTAATAATTCATCCTTTTAAGAATCAAGGACTAATCCTGAGGAAGAGAGGCTCTTTATACTCCCTTGTCCATATACTCTTCCCTAACTTGGACCTCTGGATAGGGCTTTCCCTTTCTCCTCAAAATCTTTCTTACTTCTTCCAGTGAAGTCTTATATCCTGTAATCTGAATGGGACTGGCCCTTCAAGGTCCCTCGCTTTTCCTATTCAGACTTAAGATCTCTTTACTCATAAGCCATACACTCAGACAGTGAGAGATCCTCCCATGTTTGCTATCCCATGTTTTCTACTCAGTCAATGGTCTATTGGAGTCAGTCAAGTCATCTCAACATTTGGAAATGAATATTCTGACCACCTCTCAGGCTTCAATTTCTATAAAATTTTTCCCTTGATTTGTTCTGTTTGAGTAATTTGGAAATTTGGCTGAGTAAAACTCTGAGGGTAGCTTTGTATAAAACTGCCTTGGTTCTCTTTGCTCTATTTCCCAAAGGTCAGGTGAACATATGGCATCAGAGATTTGGAAGTTACCACAAATAAGTTGAGTCAGAACATTGGGCATCCATCCCAAATGGAAGTCAATTTTCTGGCTTCTGTTGTTTTCCTCTTTCTACAGAGTGCTTAAGCTTTTGGCTCATGGCCAATTTCATGCTTCAATCTGCTCAACAAATGTTGAAACAATAGTTATCATCATTTGCACACCAATTTCCTGAAATATTAGTCTGCACTTGTTCAAAGTTGCAGAAGAAAGGTTTCAATTCTGCTTTATCAGCTGGATTGTTAGGGAAGTGCACAATAGATTATTCATTTTGTTTTGTTTCTAGAACTGCTTTGGGATATTTATCATTCCAAATTCTCAAATCTTACTCTTTTATTTTCCAAAGTAATAGAGCATCACTATATGTAAGGACTGTTATACCAGACTCTGAAGCATATTTTTAAAACATGATTAAGTAAGGCTAATCCCCTTAAAACCAAGATTTCTAAAATCTATTATCCTCCAATGACTCATTTTCATTTCCACATTAAATGTGGAAAGATTTTGGTCTAAGAAACTGAATGTCCATATTAGTTAACCATTTATTTATTATGATTATACTTATTTATTTATTGCAACATTATACTGCAGAGATTTAGGATTCTAACATTGGAAATCTATATAATTGAGGAAAAGACTTCTAAATATAAATTATGATGCAAAGAACACATTATTGAGATATATAGCTTGTTCTTCTATGATAATTTACTACATTTCTTACATCTTTTTCTCTTCATCTTAAGTCTTAACTGCCTGACTTAGAATGCAAGCTCTACTATTAAATAATTATTTGATACTAAACGAGTTATTTAACATCTCTATGCCTGAGTTTTTTCATCTGTCAAAAGAAATTTACAAAGCAGCAACGTGCAAATAGATTAAATTAAACAATACTTCTGTTATATCAAATTATTCATATAAAGCCTTGAATGAATACATTTATTATTTTAATATTATGCATTCTTTGGGTTAAGAAAGATTAATTTCTGATATTACTCTATTTTGATGAGCATATTTCTATTTATTTCTGATCCTCTTTTAAAATCTCTGTAGGCAAATATCATTCCTCTCAATTTGGAGCAAACTAGTTTATGTCTAGATTTTTTTTTTTTGTCCCAAACATCATGCATCTGAGATCATAACAATATGTCTTATGACATCATTTCTATTAGTATCTTTCACTTCTTGTACTTACACCTGAATTCCTAAGACATATGAGGGCAGGTAAAGTGATGTGGATTGCTTTTTGTTTTTGTAGCTTTTTTTGCTACAATATTTTGTAATGTCCATAGATACAGCAAATGCTCCACAATCAGTAATCCGTGATATTCACTTGTTCTCTGAAACTGTCTTGGGCTTTGTCTTGCTCATATACCTGTCTTCACACAATCCACTTTGCCAAGAATACTCTTCCACAGATATCTAAATTCTACCTATCAGTTATTTTCAAGGAGAAAGAGACTTCTTCACTTCGTAACTATGTTTCCTTGCATACTTTGCCAAAGGAGGAAAACTAAATCAGCTGCATTTCTATCATAATAATTTCACCACATATACTTACTGATCAGTGCCTTGGAGGAAGGAATGTATATAATTTGGAAAAGAGTAAGGACTTCTCATTCTTTATTGCTTTCTTTGTGACCCTAAATAATGTAGCCTTTCAAGCAACAGAGGAGTAAGTTTTGAGATTCAGAGTTTGTAATATACAAGGCAGATCTATTACTATACTTTGATTTAGAAGTCAGATGTCAGATTTTTTTAACAAAAGCAAATCTAGTTTCATAAAGTATTACTTTACTTTCTTTTATTCCCTTATGCATCAACTCCCTAGAAACTTCCTTGGAAATTTGATTAGTAGAGGATTCAGGCATTTCAATGCACTGGTCAAAATACTTTAAGAATTATAACTTATTTTTATTCCATGACTGTACCTTCATCTATCATTGAAAACATTTGGCATGGCCAAGATTAGCCAAATTTAACATAAATTATTCCACTTTTATAGTTCAATTTAAATTCAACATGATGAATCTCAAAAGGACAAACATTTGTCCCTTTTTATTGCCCTCTCTGACATCTGTTATTTATACAACTTGATATATGATATTTCCTGATTTATGCATACATTATAATTTTCCTTTCAATTAGTCTCTTGTGTTTTAAATATATATATGCATATATATATATACACATTTATATATATGGAAATAGTTCAAACACATAAAAAATACATAGCCTTCACTTTAGATCCTTAATATCCTCTCAAGTTTTCCCCAAAGGTTAAGATGGACACACTCTTCAGGAGGATCATCGATGACCTTTCTTCCCATAACCTCACAACATCAACTAGTTAGACATTACTGCTAGTTTAACAAGCTTTATTCCAATGTTACCCTTTGTAAATTTCTGGACCATGATTGACCTAACTGTCCAATGCAGATGAAAGGCAAGTTATCTGAGCAATAAACACAATGGAATACTATTCAGCCTTTTTGAAAGGAAATTCTGTTATTTGTAATAATATGGATGAACCTGAAGGACCTGATGCTACGTAAAATAAGCCAGATACAGAAAAATAAGTACTTCAAGTATAATGTAAAATCATAAACAATCAAACAGAAAAAAAAAAAGAGTGAAATGCTGGTTACTAGGGGCGGGGAGTAAGTAGGGAATAGGGGGTTATTGTTCAAAGAGTACAAAGTTTCAGATAGATGGGAGAAATGTTTTGAGATCTAGTGCCCTCTAGGGTGGCTGTAGTCAATATGCTGTATATTTCAAAATAACTAAATTTCAAATGCCTCATAATAAAAAATAAATTAGGTAATTTACAGTTTAATTTCTTGATTTCATCATTCTATATTGAATATAAATACCAAAACATAACTTTGTACTCCATAATGCCCACTTATGATTCATCAATTAAAATAATATTGATTTAAGTTTTTTTTAAAAAAATCTTCCCCTGGCCCCATGTCCTTAAGGGGCTTAAAAGAGATTGCCTTAGAGTCCTTAACATTATAACCCTTCAGTTGACAACCATTTAAATTTAATACTGTTGCAAATGTATGATACAATTGGGGGACAGAAAACTAAATGAACGATGTCACCGTACCCTTCCCTCCAAAGAACATATTTCCACCAGTGTGAAGTCAATTATCTCTAAATTCACAATGAGTTACCATGCTATCTAGTACCATGCCCAGGAAGTTAAGGAGAAAACTTTACTTCTATTATTGTCTATAAGGTCAAGTCTTTGAGGTCATCTGTCAGCGCTTACTTTCATAGTTCAATTCTTCCAAAGATATCGCACACTAATATAATCCACAGCTTCTTGCTCTACCGTGAGTTATAATGTCACAGTTCCTTATAATAACTTATAATAAACACCAGACTAGGCTCTTTAATTTAAATCTAAATAGCATTTAAGCATATGTATATATACATATAGATTCATACATCATCTCGCTAATTGAAGTATGAGATCTATGAATCCAAGGACTGTGTCTAATGTTTACTCCCTTCAGTTGTTGTTAGGTGCCATGAAGTCGGTGTCTGACTCATAGCGACACTACATACAAGATGTGAAACAGTATTGTTATTGCTTCTCTGCTACCTATAAGGTTTTAAATGGCTGACTGTTTTTTGGGAATGGGTTGCCGGGTCCTTCTCCCAAGCCTATGGCACCTGGTGTTCCCAGGCGGTCTCACATCCAGGTACTAACCAGGCCCGACCCTGCTAAACTTCTGAAATCTGAAGCCACAGTGCTATAGCTGTAGGCCATGCTTCAGTAGGGGGAAAATACTGCTTAGTATTTGTCTTGTTTCCAAGACATAGAGAGTAGAATTCTTCTCCTTTAAGCCTAAACTAATGTTTCTTTTTTTTTTTTTCCAAATACCTGTCTAAGAGTTCAACCTAGATGGATTATGAGCTGCTCCAATCTAGGCCAAGACACCTTCTGTTTCATAGGAAACCCTCTTTTATTACCAGTCATTTCCACAACCCAAAGGCTTATACAATTTTATTTCAACGACATCAACATATATACCTTTGCAAAAGCTACAGATATAGCTGTCATCCTGATTCCTCCTACTCCTTCATCCTCTAGGTCCAACCTGTTCCAGGATGTGTTCATTCTTTATAAGCAGATTTCAGCCCATGAGCTTCTGTTAATCTCTTTTTCCTAAATTCAAATTACCTTGGACTACTGTAATAAACTCTTTACGGGTTCTCATGCTTCTCCTTTCATTTTTCTCCAAAATTACTTCCAAATGAGACTTTTAAAATGCATGTCTAATTATGTCACTTCCTCTCATCTCCCTCCCACTGTTCATATTCTTTAGTGGGTTCCCACTGTATTTCAGACAAAATCCAAACTTTTTACCAAGACCTAGGAGACACTGCATAAGCTGCCTCCTCCCAAATTTTCAAAGTTCTTTCCCATAATCCTTTACTCCATTCAGTTTGTTACACCTAATACAGCTCAGGGCTGGGATTTAGCTCAGTTGGTAGAGCACTGCGCTGCAGTCTCTGATGTCCTGAGTTCAATTCCCAGCACCGCAAAAACAGAAGGACCTGGCAATCCACTCCCAAGGCAATCCCGAAAATAGCCATTGAAATCCCTATGAGGGTCGCTATGAGTCGGATACCGACTCGACGGCACCTAACAACGACAACAACAATACAGCTCAAGTCCCTAAGCATTCTGAGCTCTTTCAGAGACCTTCCACAACAGGATGTTTTGCTCATTAAAACACTAGTTATGAAGCAGAGTCTTCTAGGTGGACATGAAAATCTACACACAGTGCTTGAGAAACAGTATTTAAAGGACTTATGGGCAGAGGATTAAAAATGAATGCCCAAAGCAAATATACTATTGTAAGTGTCCACAATTCAAATAAGGACTACTGAAAATAACAGGTCTCCAAATTAGTGATTTTCAAATGTGTGCCCATTGAATCCGAATGTTTACATTGGTGATGTTTCTTATAGAGTTAAATGTGGTGGTATAATCTTAGTACTGATGGTTTACTCTATATGATGTCTAAGTTACATGGGAACATATTATTTGCACAATATCAATCATCTCTTGTTTTAAATTAGTAACATATTTTTGAGTCTGACCCACTTTTCCTCTGTTATGAAAGTCCAAATGAAATCCCAAAGTCAAAAAGAAAGTGTTGCAATTCCTAAGTAAAATTTTTAAAGAGTCATGTTAATGCATGGAACTTTAGTTATTTTGAAAACAGCTCCACTATATAATGCAAATATAAGTTAATGATTTGGAAAGGCAGAAAAGTCACAGAGATATCATTATCTTTTTACTGCCAGATCAAATAGGCTCCTGGCCAGTGTTTCTGTATCTCACCATTAATACTACCTAGCAATTTCACTTTGCTTATAGATAATTCTTACACATCTGGCCAATGGCCAGATTCAGAATTACCCAAAACATGCAAAAGTGCTCTGGTCAGGCCAGGATCCTGAGGCCATATAACTTACACCAGGGAAACTAAATACAGCCAAAGATTTCCAATAAAAATGCAGCAGTGCAAAGTTTCACCAAATTCAGCTTCCTACTGAACAAAATTTTAATAAACAATGAGACTGGAAAATGCATCAGGCAAATAGGCCTAAACTCTTCAGGATGGCATTCAGTCAGGACATGTTTTCATGTGATATCAGGCAGTAATTAGGATAAACTCATGTTCTATAGCTTTGCGATTAACTAATATGTTAAGCCAATGTAGTCCACTAAAACTTCTAAATTGAAAACAGTACAAGTAAAATTTAATCGTATTTCCTAAAATTTGCTTAATTTTTTGTATGTTATCATTCATCACTAACTACCTATATACCTGGTAGTGGATGTGGTACAAAACAACTACTCTTTCCAGGAGCTTAATGGAAAGAAGGGCTAGGATTTAGCTCAGTTGGTAGAGCGCTGCTCTGCAGTCTCTGAGGTCCCAAGTTCAATTCCCCGCACCACAAAAAGGGGAGAAGGGCCTGGCAATCCACTCCCAAGGCAATCCTGAAACAGTCAGCCATTGAAAACCCTATGAGGGTCACTATGAGTTGGGTACCTACTTGCCAGCACCTAACAACAACAATGGAAAGAAAGTCATGAATAAATTTTAAAAGTTTAATATAAAAACTGATGTAAAAGAGGAATACTATGTGAACAGCAAGGAAATTCTTCATACAACTCAACTAACCACAGGAAAGGTATGCTGTACATGGTGTTTAAGTAAGTAGAGGCAACTAGGCAGGATGTTTCCAAAAGGGCTTCATGAAATATTAACATGAATTTAATTCAGGAGAGATAGTTAAGTAAAAATAAGAGGGCTTTTCTGAGAAAAGTGATTCAAGAATGGAAATTTAATAGGCCACAAATAATAAGCAATTATAAAAATAATAGCTAGGCCAGGCATGGTGGCACCCATGTATAAATCCCAACACCCAGGAGGCTGAGGCAGGAGGATCAACATGGGTTCCTGGCCAGCTTGGGCTACATAGTGAAACCTATCTCAAAAAAAACAAAAACAAATAAGTAATTAAAGCCAGGAGTGGTGGCAAATGCCTGTAATCCCAGCGCCTTGGGAGGTGGAGGCAGGAGGATTGTTTCAAAAAGTAACAAAATGGCCTGGGGTTATAACTCAGTGGTACAGCACTTGCAAAGCATGCAAGTACAAGGCCCTGGGTTCAACCCCCAGTACTGAAAAAAAATGTAATTAATAATAATAGTAATAATAGCAAGTACTCATTTGGGAGTTTACTTTTTAAGTATTATATATAAATTATTTCCTTTAATCCTATGAGGTAGATGGGACTACTTTCCTCTTTTTCAGATCAATGTGCTCAAGGCATAGAATAGTCAAGTAATTTCCTTAAGTTAAAACGTCAGTGACAGGATGTGATCCTGAATAGTTATTTGAAAAATTAGGTACATTTCATTACATAAGGGCTGGTGTTTAGCTCAGTTGGTAGAATGCTGGTCTGAACTTTCTGAGGCCCTGGTTTCAATCCCCAGCACTGCCTTGCAAAAATGGGAAAAGGATTTGGCAGCTCACTCCTGAAGCAATCTCAAAATAATCAGCTACTGTAAACTCTATGAATAGCAGAGAAGCACTGACAGAGTAGTGGGCAAGGCACAGTGTCAGGGAGTGTTTCCTTCAGTTGTACATGGGGTTGCTATAAGTCTGACCCAACTTAATGGCACTTAACAACAACATTAAACCAGTTTGGGCAGAGATAAAAAAAATGCAATAGAAATGAATAATGAACTGGATAGAATTCACAGATTAGATACTGCAAAAGATGAGATCAGTGAACCTGACAGTTATAAAAATTATTCAAAATTAAACAAAGGGTGAAAAAAATCAAAATAGTAAACAATTATCAGTGACATATAAAATAGTAAACTATATATAAAGAAGATCAGTGATTTCTATGAATTCAAGTGACGGTAGGGGCCACATGGGTTACACAACTGTATACATTTATCAAAACACATCATAGTGTATACCCATATTGGTAAAGATTAATTTTTATAAGTTACACTTTGCCATACCTGACTAAAGAATAAAAGAAATTTAAGTGATGAATAACTTACCACTTGGGTCTTTTAAAAGATAGCAATATAGCTCACAGAATATATTAAATTAAAAATGGAAAGTTATATGATTCTAATAATAATAATTAAGCAATATTAAAGGTAATAGGACTCTTATTTTTCTAAATTATACCATTAAGATATACTTTTAGATGCCTTTAGCATACCAAAATCTTCTGGAGCTAGTACAGCACACTTTCTACATAATCTCCAAATATACGTCCAAGAACCTAAAACAAGACTGCACATGCAATGATTGAGTTATATATGTTAGATATTGATCTATTCAATTAAATATAATTTAAGATTTCAATAAATGCAAACTCTAAATTTTATTTCATTTTATATTCCACATACATCTTAAGACACATAACTCAAAGAAAGCATAGTACTATTAAAAAGTATCCTCAAACACAATACTACTTAGGAATTATGTCATTAACTTTTAAAGCTGTTTCTCTTATAAATAAAAAATCAGCATTTGATAGATTACATTTTATTGTAAAAAAGTAAAACTTTAAGATTAAAGATGACACATATAATCAAATATGATAGATCTTTCCTTTAGCTAACCAGGAAAATTTATTACAGTTCTGTGATACCATTAAACATTTACCTATCTTATTCTCACATTATCTTTCCTTTCCTTCAGGAAGAAGTATAATATTTTCTCTAAATGGAACAAGGTAAGTGACATCTTTCTTGAAAATGCCAGTATTGCACAATACAAAGGGCACAGAATGAATTATGTTCATTTCATGTAGACCAATACACACTGGTACATGTTAAACTGGTGTTGAAAATTAAAATAGAATGCCAAGGACATAAAGGGTTGCAATGAAATAAATTACTCTGAAATTTTTTTCTTACTACTTTATTATGCAAATGAAATCTCATTTCACTTTGTTATATTTGGAAATCAGGGCTGCAAAGAATGTGTAAAGCTTAAATCTTTCATTCCTGTGAATATAACCATCTACTTAACACTTCAGTCTATGTCACCAACTAACTCTATCAGGTAATGCCAACCAACCCACTAATTAAACAGAGGAAGAATGGGAAAGAGAATTAAATCACAATTTTAAAACACGTAATCTCAGTTGCAGTTTTCATTAAAGAGTTTATGACTAAATATCAAGATTAGCCTGATTAACATCCATCTTATCTTTTAGACAAAAATCCCAAAACAATCCTAAAACAGTTAGCCCATGAAAACTCTATGGGGGGTCGCTATGAGTCGGATCTGACACAATGGCATCTAACAACAACACTTATTTTTAAAAGAAAATATCAAAACCCATTTGGAGATGATAATATTTCAATATCATACATAATTATATTTTCCTAAGCTACTCTAATGGGGCTAGGTTTTAGCTCAGTTGGTAAAGTGCTGCTCTGCATTCGCTGAGGACCAGGTTTGATCCCCACACTGCAAAAAGGGGAGTAGGATGTGGCAATCCACTCCTGAAGCAATCTTGAAACAATCAGCCATTGAAAACCCTATCAGGGTCGCTATGAGTGAGACAGCATCTAACAACATAAAAACAAGCTACTCTAGTAGCCTGTTAAAGATTTCATTGGAACTGCTATCTCAGCCTAGGATTGATAAAGATTAAAATAACATTTGTGTTCATGCAAAATGAAAAATTGTGTAGAAATTAAAGAAACAATAGTAAGCTTCACTACTCATTGTTGATACTAAATTTCAACTTCCATATGGCAGAACATTAGTTTATAAATAAGAAGCTTACTTCAAGATTTTTATATTTCTGATAGATTAACTTTATATAGGTATCTTGTTTTTCCTGAATTATGCCCAGATGAAAATAATTCTTTCATCAAAATAAGAAAATTCAGTCTTCTTTTTTTCTCATCTAATGTTAACAAAATTCTCAGCATTCTGAACATAGCCAGTACCTTAACTTACTCTCAGCAAATTGATATAAAATAATACCAAAACTTCCTACATTCTTGTTTTTCCAAGACAGATTAGAAACTACTGTACTGTCATCCAGCATTGTGTGTATGTGTGTAAAATTATATTTATATGATAATATATAAATCTCCAAGAAAAAATGGAAATAAAGCATATTTGCTTAACTTCATTCAACGTATCTCTAAAAATCAAAGTTTAGAAGCTTAAGGTTCCTCATGCCACTTGTTGAAGGAAACAAGGTGAATCTTAGAACTGGCCCTATTTTGCCTGTGTAACACACTTATGTCTCTCCCCTATAAAATGAAGTAGTTATCTACACTGACAGATGCAAAGAAACTAATCTGTCCCTGCTGTTTTTTCTTGGCTATACTGACTACCACACAAACTTGGTGATAGATGACTGTTGCAACTTACAACAGAATTTGCAGTTATCAGCAACCTATTTACAGACTAGTAAAATGAAACAGTGCAATATTTGTATCACAGCAGAAAATGCTTTGCATACGTTTATTACTGTAACTTTTGAAATTCATTTTATCATTTCACTGTAAACAGATCAATATTAAAATAAATTTAGCAGTATTTACTTATAAAGATGAGCCAGATATGTTTCCATCTTTGCAAATGGATCATAAAGTTTTATTCCACACTATAACTTCTCTCTGAACCTGTCACTTTGATTCCTAATGTTTCACTTGCCTAAAATGATAAATGTTGGAACTATGGTTGTTGTTGTGGAGTGTAGTGAAACATGAGAGAAAGAATGTTAATTTCTCTCAGGACACATGTGTCAGAATTGCATGTCAATCTGAAAGAGCATCAGAAACCTGAAATTATAATTTTTAAGTTCCTCTGGCAAAGAGGCATTCTATGTGTGGTAATTATTTGTCCTTCACAGAAAGAAAAATGACCAGATTACTCACTAATCTCGTAAACAACATTGTAGGTATAGATATCATAAAATATATAACAAATTAATAATAAAACTATAGAAAAAGTAACCAGAAAGAAAAATTAAATCTCAGGTTATTCTATATTAGAGAGAGGACTACTGGCTATAGCCCACTGCTCTGTATCATTGGTACCTCAAAAAAATTCCAAAAGCTGAAGAGAGAAACTGATTTGGTGAAGTGATAAACTCAGGTGATGATGCAAAGTTTACAACACTGAACTGTGCTATATTGTTTATGAAAATTATCTTTCAAAAATATCACAATGATGAAAATAATTTTGTATAAGGTCAAATAAGTAGTCCCTTTGATCTGTTAGGTGTCTAAAATAATTTGATATAAAAGTGTGATATTTTCCCTTTATGACTTCATCCTCACACCTAAAAGAACTGAGATCTTTCACTATTTAATAATGTATCAGAGAGTTTACACTCACTAATGTAGACACTTTTAGATTTTCAAAATGGAAATTTTTTAAATAAAATATCATTTGAAATCACAATTCATATAACAGAAAAAAGCAAAGCTCCTTTAGCTGCATAGTAGGTTAATGACCTGGCCCACCATATCTAGTCACTTTGTTAATACACAAGATGCTCTCAGCCACCTCCAGGATATCTTTGGGCCCAGAAAATAAAAATTGCAAACCGGTGCTGAACTCTTCATCCTTTGGACGCTTACTTCTATTTCCCATTCACATTTCCAAAAAGGTGACGTGTCAAGAATCCTAGGTTTATATGGGACATACAGAATTTTTTTTCTTCCATTTGCCTAATAATGATAGGTTTCAACTTTTAAGGTTGCCCCTCAGTTCTTTAAGCTCCAGAAACAAGTATTCACCTGTCTACTGAACACTGCTAAGGAGAATCTCTCAAGGGCACAGAGGTGAAACATATCCAAGACTAAGCTCCTTGTCTTAGCAAAGATCACTATGGCCCATGAAACAGGGAGATGGGGAGTTACCTCGACCACGTCATTTTTTTTTTCTGAACAATTTCCAATTATCTCTAAAGTGTGCACATTAGTCTTCCTAAATCTTCCCCGATCCCATCAACTCTTCCTATTCCCACCTTTACTGTCACTAAGCTGGTTCAGGTTATCATTTATCTGTACCTCCAAGATACTGCAATAACTTCCTTACACTTCCCCTTCCCACCAGTGTTTCATGCTTTCCAATCTATTTTTCACACAGCAATTACTTGTACTTTAAAAGTACATATGTGACTTCAGGGCTTCCTGTTTAAAATCCTTCAGTGGTGTCCCACTGCTTTTAGATTCAAAAGTGAAACTCTTGTTTAGAAAGGTTTGACCATGTACTAGCCTCTTTGGTATTGTACTTCAGCAATATTAGCATTGTCTGTCTCTCAAATATTGTCAAGTCCTCCTTTTTCCAAGGCCTTGGCACAGATAATATCAGATCATCCATTTGCATGCTATTTTATCATGTATCACGACTATAATTCAACAGACAATTTTGCTTCTAAAGTTTACGTTCCATATCTGCTGCACTCTCTGGATCACCGTCAATACCCTAGGAATTACCATAATATTTTGCACAGAATAGAACTCCATGATCCTCTATCAGTTGAATTAGTAAATGATAACCTGTGAGCTGGAGAATATGACCTACCTTTCATTCAGTTTGCATAGACTTATGATCAGATTTGAACATTTGAATACCTTTTAGACTCTTTGTAAGGGACCTATCCACCTTACCATCTTTATTGAAATTGCCCTTCCCTATTTTTAGCAGCCTTGTTGTATCTATAATGGGATTAAAGTATGTCCAGAATCATCCACACAAATGTTTTATTTGTACATATGATTTGATGTACAAATATTTTTTACCAGATAATGATTATAATTTGCATGTGCATTTACAAAGTTATTACTGAATAAAGAACTCAACTCTTCAATGTCTTTTTAAGCATTCAGGCATATCAATACTTACTAAAACTGACAAGCATTACAAAAAAGGGAGGATGGTAGAAGAGGAATGTACATTCAGGTCACTAAATTTGCCAGAGAACATAATCTCAGGTCTCTAACTTCATCCAACAGTGAATCTGCTTTTAATCCACTCCTGAATATTCAGTTGTAAGCACCTCCAGTTTACTTGTACATACTGATCTGTTCAAAAGTGAGGAAGGCTTTATCACCACATCAGTTTTTGATCCTCTGTTATTCAGCAACATGGCATATTATTTAAATAAATCTAGCTACCAGAATTACTGACAAAATTCCCAAAAATTTACATATTAAAGTTAAAAAACATTGATTTTGGAAAACTTATTGAAAGTAAATAGAAACTAAACTTATTTTAAGAAATTATGTGTGAGTTTTCCTTGGATGGCTGCATTAAAGGTAATGTAAACATAAAATAAAATTATAACAGTAATGGCTTACATTACACTCCATTAATATGTACAATTATTATGTATCAAGTAAATAATAAAAAATAAAATAAACAATAAAAGTTGCCATTTCAAAATGCTCACAATATACTAAGAATTATGCAACATTTTCTGCAGAAATTACATAAAAATTTAATCCTAATAATAACCCTATAGAGAAAGCATTCTCGGTACTTAACATATGAGGAAACTTGAATACTAAAAGCTAAGACATTTGCCAACACCACACAAGCATGGTGGAAAAGCCAAAATTCATATCTAGGTGAATTTACAAATTGATGAAGATTCAAGCACAATCCTGTAAATTCTCAGTCATAATGAAAATATAGGAAGTCTTTTCAGCTTTCTGTACCTATATTACTGTCTTATTGATAAAGAGAGAAAAAGAGAAATTTTCTGACTCTCAGAACTAGCAATCACAGCAATTAAGCAGTATTTTAGGGAGTGTACAATGTAGGGATTTAGCTCAGTTGGTAGAGACTGCAAAAGCTGCAGTCTCCAAGGTCCCAGGTTCAATTCCCAGCACTGAGAAAATGGGACAATGATGTGGCAATCCACTTCCAAGGCAATCCTGAAACAATCAGCCATTGAAACCCAATGAGAGTCATTATGAGCCAGACAGGACTCCATGGCACCTAACAACAGATCATAATTTAACTTCTTACCTTTGACAAATTTAGTTTGCATTAAATTTAGTACTCCATTTGTAATGTTCTAGAAACCATGAATATAATTACTGAAACAATATTTTTGGGAAATCTATGAAATCTATTTTGCTAGAGGATGAATGAGGAGTGAATGGCATCCTCAAAGCATAAGTTCCTCTACAAATAACAGCCACGGAAGGCACTACCTTTAAAAATAAAGTAATTCCCAGGATTGAGAGATCAGATTTCTGTAGACAATCTAGGAAGAGTTCAACAGATAATAGATAGGAATTTAGTATTGAAAATAAGTTAGAAGTTCAAAACTTGAAAAGTTATTGGAAAGGCTATTTTGGATCTTCTAAAATTTGAAAGATTATGAATATGTTGAGGATTTTTTTATTGTTGTTGTTGTTAGGTGCTGTCGAGTCGGTATCTGACTCATAGAGACCCTCATAGGGTTTTCAATGGCTGAGTGCTTCAGGATTTCCTTGGGAGTGGATTGCCAGGTCCTTCTCCCATTTTTGCGGTGCTGGGAATTGAACTTGGGGCCTCAGAGACTGCAGCGCAGTGCTCTACCCACTGAGCTAAATCCCAGCAGATTCTAATTCTAATTCAGTTGTTTTTGATAGGCCCTAAGATTCTACACTTTTCTAAAATGCTCTCAGGTGATACTGAAACTTGTGTCTTAAGAGAAAAATTCTGAGTAGCAAGGTCATGAGAGTCACATAGTAGAAATTCAATAGGCAGGTAAAAAGTCATACATGTTTCGAATGCAGACAGTAAGTAGCTCCCCTCTAGGAGAAGCAATAGATGGAAAGGTTTACTTTAGCTCAAGTTATGGGCGTACTAGGATGACAGTTTACTATTCCTAGATTTTATTTCAAGTATGATACTTGCTTTCAATGCTTTCTCAAAGAAAAGCATTCTCTCAAATTTGTAAGTGCAATGTCTAAAAGAACTTAAACATAATGACTTACCAATTTAGTTAAGGCTAACCACGTATTCTGAATTTGTCTCATGCCCTCTATTATGAGAGAAGGCAGGACTCATGCTCTTAAAAATTATTTATATGGAATTATTTCAATATTTTATCTTAACTAAAGCCTAAGGTAATTTTAAGAGCACATTCACATCAATAAATTTTTGAACTTTGACTTCCACATCACTTTCAGTCAAGCATTGAAGACTGTAAATTCATATATTTCCATGTTATTAATTTTTACCAAAATGTTCTAATATGTAAATACTTTTAAAATACCAAATGTTCCACAGGAATTAATCACTGAGTAGTGTGTAATTATATTTACTTACTATGTTATTTATTTTAAACAACTCAATACAACAAATAGACAAAAATATTTTTCTGAAGAAAAAACTAAATGAACTCTTCTGGCTTTCTAGAAGGAGCTATGACCTCAAACATTTATTATTGACTAAAAATGTATTATTCACTCATTTAACTCACATGATTCTAACATATAATGTTCTATAGAGCAGAGTTACTTCACTAGTTTAATTAAAGCAATATAAATGTTATTCTGATAAATTAATACTTGGTTAGCTTGAAAGAAATTTTAGTTTAGGAATAAGAGACATCAGTGTTTCATGAAACTTGAAATTTATTAATTTCAGAAGACTTCTTTAGAAGAATACAAAATGTAAAATCATTTAGGATTATAGGGTTGCTAAAGCTGAAATTCCAATGCTTCATGGTAAATAGCATTCAGTTTAGTAATAGAGTCCACCTTTAGATGCATTATAAAATTGATTATTTAGTTATTGAGTATCTAGCATGTACCAACCAATATTAGTGTAGGTACTAAGAATGAAATATTGAATGAGACAAAGATTTTATCTTTAGAGAACATATGTTCAAAAGGTGATAAACAAAATTGCACAAATATGAGACAAATTCTGAATGAATAAGATAAAGGCTATGCAGAAGTTAAAACAAGAGGTAAAGAAAATATATTGGAAGTAGCTATTTCAGCTGAAATGGTCAGGAAAGAAGTGTTGGAATATGATATTTATTCTCTCTACAAGTTTTATTAAGACATAATTGACAAATAAAAATCATATATATTTAAGGTCTACAATGTGATGTTTTGATATATGTATATGTTATGATAGGAATACTATGACCAAGCAAATTAGCTCACCTATCAACTCACAGTTAATTTTCTTGTTTTTGTTACTTTTATGAGGGGTGTGGTGAAAACCTTCAAGATTTATTCACTTAGGAAATTTCAATTACACAGTACAGTACCATTAATTGTCAACACAATTGCTGGATTAGACCACCAAAACTTAGTCTTCCCATGTTATTGAATTTTCATTGCTGTGGATCAACATCTTTCATTCAGTCCTTTAATGATAAGGAGGCAGCCAGGCTAAGAGATTTTGTTAATTTTTGTTTGTTTGTTTCATTTTTTGTAGGGAGAATAGGTGCTCAGCAGTCATTCAGACAGACAAGGAAACACTGCTTGGTTTAATGTCAAGAAAATTGTGCGTCAGAGCTGTATTCTTTCACTGTACCTCTTTAGTATCTATGATGAGCAAATAATCTGAGAAACTGGACTTTATGAAGAAAAACACAGCATCATAATTGTAGGAAGACTCATTAACAACCTGCATTATGCAGATGACATAATTTACTTGCTGAAAGTGAAGAAGATTTGAAACATTTACTGATGAAGATCAAAGAACAGAGCCTTCAGTATGGATTGAGCCTCAACATCAACACAAAAACCCTTACAACTGGGTCAGTACACAATTTATGATAAATGGTGAAAAGATGGAGGTTGTCCAAGATTTTGCTTTACTCGGTTCTACAATCAATATCCACAGAAGCAACAGCCAAGAAATCAAAAGATACATTGCATTGGGAAAAGCTGTGGCAACAGACCTCTTTAAAGTATTGAAAGATAAAGATAAAGATTGAAGATGAAGGTGTGCCTGATTCATGCCTTGGTATTTTCAGTCTCATTATATGATTGTGAAAGCTGGACAGTTATTAAGGGAGATAAGAGAAGAATTGATGCTTTTGAATTATGGTGCTGGACATGAATATTAATATAGCATACACTGCCAAAACAATCAATAGATCCATCCTGGAATAAGTGCAACCAGAGTGCCCCTTGGAAATAAGAATGGCTAGACTGTGTCCAAACTATTTTGGATATATTGTCAGGAGTAATCAGTCCCTGGAGAAAGACATCATGTTTGAGAGAGTGGAGGGTCAATGCAAAAAAGGAAAACCCTCAACTAGATGGATTGACACAGTGTCTGCAACAATGGGCTTAAATGATCATGTGCCTGGTACGGTGTTTCATTCTGATGTACATATGGTTGCTATGAGTCCTACTGACTCAATGGCACCTAAAAAAAACAACAACAGATATTTGTTGAAGAGTTAAATGAATAAATCTAGAGAAAAGCATTTTGAGGAATCAAATAAGCACAGACCCTGAGAAGCACATAATTTGCAATTCGGGTGAATGGAAAGAATGTCTGAGTGCAGAGAAAGATGAATGATGAATGATGGAGAGAATATTAGGGGATGTGGATAAAGAGAGATTCATATACCAGATTACCTAATTCAGGCCAGGCTGCAGGTACAATGAAGGAGGAATTTGACAAAGCACCAGTCCTGGACCCCACCAAAAGCCAGTTATTGCAGAAAGCATGGGAGGGGAGTGATGTGCAAGAAGCAGATTAATTTTCAAGTCCTCCAGGAAAATCTGCTGTGAATCCATTGTTAAGAACCAATGATCACAGACTTGAAGACACAGTAAGAATTTCGGTTTTAGCCAATTGACAAAGAATGCCATACAGAGTTATAATCAAGACATAAATAATTATGTGATGAAGATGTATACTGTCATGAAATAAGATTCATAATTCTACTTAAGTTTTCCTACCTAATTTATGTATTTATACACAGACAAACATAGAGAAAGCCAGAGTCACATGTAAATCAGGAAATTGATACAAAATAATTTCCATTCTTGCTTATGGTGATAATCATATAATATATTAATCAAGATTTCCAACCAGTTGTGATAAGACATGCCTGTAATCCCAGCACTCAGGAGACAGAGGCAAGAGGACATTGATGGCAGCCTGTACTGTATAGCAAGATCCTGCCTCAAATAAATAAAAATCTAAAAACAAGGGCTGGGGATATAGCTCAGTGGGAGAGTGCTTGCTTAGCATGCATAATGCCCTGGGTTTGAGCACCAGCACTGAAAAAACAAAACAAAATGAAATGAAAAACAAAAACAAAACAATGAAAAAACAATCCTCTGAGCACAATAACACATGCCTGTAATCCCAGTGACTCCAGAGGCCAAGGAAAGAGGACCATGAGTTCAAGGCTAGAGGCAGCCTGTGTAATTCAGCAAGATCTCATCTCAAAAGAAAAAAAAAAATTCTAAAAATGGGCTAGGAACAAGCATATGAGAAAATGTTCCACACACTTAGCCATCCAGGAAATGCAAATCAAAACTACATTGAAATACTATCTCATCCCAATCAGAATGGCTAACATCAACAAAACAAAAACAACAAATGCTGGAGAGGATGTAGAGAAAGGAACTCTACCTTACTTCTGGTGGGAATGCAGGTTAGTGCAGCCACTATGGAAATCAGCATAGAGATTCCTCAAAACACTAAAAATAATACTACCATATATCTCAGCTCCACTACTCTGGAGTATATACCCAAAGGAATACACATCAACATATTGTATAAATACCTACACATCCATGTTTATTGTAGCACTATTCACATTAACCAACATATATTATCAAGCTAGATGTCCATCAACAGATGAATAGATAATAAGAATGTGGTATATATACAACATGGAGTTTTATTCAGCCATAAAGAAGGGTGAAGTTATTTGCTGGAAAATGGATAGAAATAGAGATCATAATTTTAAGCAAAATAAGCCAGATCAGAAAGATAAACATTGCATGTTTTCTCTCATATGTGGATGTTGTTATTGTTGTTGTTGTTGTTGTTGTTGTTGTTGTTAGGTGCTGTCAAGTTGTGTCTGACTCATAGCCACCCTCATAGGGTTTTCAATGGCAGACTGCTTCAGAGTGGATTGCCATGCCCTTCTTCTAATGTGGATGGTAGACTTCAATTATATACAGAATTAAAATTTGAAGGTCATGAAAATAGATGGAGTTATGGAGGGGGAGAAAAGGGACAAAAAGCAAGGTGGAAGGGCAAGAAGAAAGAGTAATGGAGGGGTAATATCACATACCTTGCCCTTAAGGCAAAATCTGAGTGGATAGGTGGATAGATGCATGGATGCATGGATAGATAGACAGACAGATACACAAACAAGGCATGTAAGTAGAAGGTGGACCATTGGTGAGGAGGAAGAGGATGTGGGGCGGAGTCATGAGAGAGTAACGGGTGAGGGGAACATGAACAATGTACAAGGTTATGCATGTATGCAAATGTCACAATGAAACCTATTAACTGCTACACTAAAAAGTTACTAATAAAAAATTACTGGAAAAAAATGGACTGGAGGTGCAGCCCAGAGGTAGAGCAATTGCAAAGTGTGTACACAGCCCTAGATTCAACCATCAAGTATAGCAAAAATATATAAATAAATAAAAAATAAATAAAGTTCCTAATATTTCTCACTTACTACTTGAGAATTAAAAAGTTCAAGTTCCCTTCATTTTGACTATTTTACATCACAAAGGCTTACAGAGAACAAGTTGTCAAAACCAATTTCTTTTCCTTGCACATAACTCCAATCCCCTATGACCAACTGACAGAACAGAAAATAGGAAGCTTGATTCAGTCTCTATCTCTAACCTCTGAATCTCTCTGGTAATTCTGTGGAATTGTGAAAAGCAAGGCAGTAAGAATACTTCATTTGTACTAAGATTGATTTCCATCCTTCCCTTCACTATAACCTGTCTCTAATTCCTATTTCCCTTTACTCATTTTAATTTTTTCCCACAAGATATATTCTTTCTAAAAAAAAAATATGAAGTGTCAGACTTAGGTTCAAAATGCAGACCTGTCTCACACAAAGATGCACATATTAACCACTATACACAAAACATTTAGAAAAATATTTGAAGGTAAGACTAGAATATTGTACTATCACCAGACTACAGACCATTTCTAGTGTCAGGGTAAAGAATTATTAGTTTGAGCTACCATTAGTTGGAAGTTACTGAAGTACACTGAGCAAGCAAGCAACACTGTCAAACTAGTGTCTCAGTAGGATTTACCTGCCACCATTACGGAGAAAAGATTGAAAGGAGACCATCTAGGCAGCAAGATAGCTCAAAGAAAAAAGCACAATATAATTTGAGGAAGTAGTCAAAGTCTATAGATAAGTGGCAACATCAAATTATTTTTAGCTTTAAGACTTATTACACAATGATCATACCAGTCATTAGCAGAATGTAATGTACCAGATATAGTATGTCAACTGACAAGTAAATCTACATAAAGGGAAAAGAACCCATAATTGCATAAGATTTTCTACTGTAAGTTAATCAAAAGGTTCTGTACATGTAAGTTGATGAAAGTGTAACCAAAAGTGATATAATATTTGCATATTGGAAATAGAAAAAACTTTATTAGTCTGTATCACACCAACATTTACAAATAAAAGTAATTAAAAAAGATCATCTACATATGGTCATGTTTGTTTCATTCTAATACATAGATATGTGAGTAGCATAAACAACTTAAAGATCCTCAAAAGATATCCAAACTAGATCAAAATTTATGCATTCACCTGTACCTGCTCTATGAAAGATGTTTTGGTAAATGATTTCCATAAGTCATTGATGAATGATAAAATTCTGAACTCAAAAATATCCATAGCAAGGAAAGGAAAAAGAATATTTAATGTGAAAATAACTAAATCATGATAAAAGTTCAGAGAAGTTACTAGGTGAATTCAGGAGAAATATGGGTCACTATTGACTTGAGATTGCAGTATCTTCAGTAAACCACTAGTAATTGAGCTATAAAAATCTTCAGTCACCTAACAAAGGGTCTATCAAACAAAATTGAGAAAAGATAGCCTCTTTAACAAATGGTGCTGAGAAATTTGCATATCCATCTACAGAAAAATGAAAACAGACCCAAATCTCTCAATTTGCACAAGAGCCAACTTGAAATGGATAAAAGACCTCAGCATAAAATAAGAAACCATAAAACTACTAGAAGAAAAGCTAGGAAACATGCTCCAACACATAGGCCATAGGAAAGCATCTCCTTAACAAGACTCCAACCACTCAAGAAATTGCATCGAAAATTGACAAATGAGATTACATGAAATCAAAAAGCTTCTGTACAGCAAAGGAAATAATCAACAGAGTTAAGAAAGAGCCCACTGAGTGGGAGAAAATTTTCACATCCTACACACACAACAGAAGTCTAATTTCTAAAATTTATAAGGAACTTAAGAAGCAAATCCCAAGACAACAAATAACCCAATATACAAGTGGGCAAAGGAAATGAATAGTTCTCAAATAAAGAAGTTCATAAGGCTAAGAAACACATGAACGAATCCTCAATATCCCTAGCCATTGTTGTTGTTGTTAGGTGTCATTCCGTCATCTCTGACTCATATCGACCCTTATACGGTTTTCAATGGCTGTTTGGGGCCATTAGGGAAATGCAAATGAAAACAACTCTCTGACTCATATCGACCCTTGTACGGTTTTCAATGGCTGTTTGGGGCCATTAGGGAAATGCAAATGAAAACAACTCTGACATTCCACCTAACTCCAGTAAAAATGGCCAAGAGAAACAAAAGAAATAATAACAAAAGCTAGTGAGGATGTGGGGGAAAAAGGAAGCCTCTTACATTGTCACTGGGTCTGTAAATTCGTTCAACTACTTTGGAAATCAATATGGAGATATTTCACAAAACTAAAAACAGAACAGCCATATGACCAAGCTATACCACTCCTGAGAACACCAAACGGAGACACGTCATAATACCACAGAGACATCTGCATCTCCATATTCAATGCAGCACTCTTCATAATACCAAGGATATGGAAACAAACAAGATGTCCATCAACAGAAGAATGGATAAAAGAAATAATGCTACAAATACTCAATGGAATATAACTCAAATTAAAAATGAATAAAATAACGTCACTCACAGCAAAATGGATGGAACCAGAGAATATCAACCTAAGTGAATGAACACAAACTCAAAAAGAGAAATACCACATGTTCTCACTCTTGTGGTAGATGAATCTTTTAAAGGAAGAAAAAGTCCTATACATAAGTTGATACATGAAAATGCATTTTAAACTTAGTGAAGAAGGAATATAATGAGTACAAAGAAGGAGGGAAGGGACCATCAACAGGAAGCAAAGGTTGCAAAAGGTGGGATGGGGAGGAGAAACAATGTAAAAGGGATAAAGGGGAAAGGATAATCTCAGTGTAAACAAAGCAACTTCATGAGGACATGGGAAAAATAGGGGGACATAAGCCAAATATGCATGAGTTTTACTACATATTAGTCAAAAGTTTCCATAAACCTCATAAGTTTATGAAAGTGTAACCAAAAGTATGTAATAGTTGCATTATGGCAAAAGCAAGTGCTGTATTACTCTGTACTCCATCAACATTTACCAATAAAGGGAAAAAATATATTCAACTAAGGCACCACCAAAAACAGTATATTAATAGACTTAGGGTAATTCTTGGTCAACATTGTTGTTAGGTGCCGTCCAGTCCAATTCATAGTGACCCTATGTACAGCAGACTGAAACACTCCCTGGTTCTGTGGCTGGCACACGATCTTATTTATGTTTAAGCCCATTGTTGCAGACACTGTCTCAATCCATCTGCTGGAGGGTTTTCCTTTTTTTCGCTGACCTGCCACTCTCCCAAACATGACGTCTTTCTCCAGGGATTGGTCTCTCCTGACTACATGTCTAAAATACTTAAGACACAGTCTAGCCATCTTTGCTTCCAAGGAAAACACTGGTTGCATTTCTTCTAGGACAGATTTGTTGTTTTTTTTGGCAGTCCATGGTATATTCAATAATCATCTCCAGCACCATAATTCAAAAGCTTCAATTCTTCTCCTGTCTCCTTTGTTCAATGTCCACCTTCTACAATCATATGATGCAAACGAAAATACCATGACATGAGTCAGGCGCACCTTTGTCTTCAATCTGACATCTTTACTTTTCAATACTCAAAAGAGATCTTTTGCCACAGCTTTTCCCAGTGCAGTGCATCTTTTGATTTCTTGACTGCTGCTTCCACAGGTCGGAGAGCCAAGTAAAGCAAAATCATGGACAATCTCAATCTTTTCTCCATTTATTGTGAAATTGCATACTGACCCAGTTGTAAGGAATTTTGTTTTGTTGATGTTTAGTTGCAGTCCATACTGAAGGCTATGTTCTTTTATTTTCATGAGTAAATGTTTTTAATCCTCTTCACTTTCAGCAAGCAGAGTTGTGTCATCTGCAGAATGCAGGTTGTTAATGAGTGTTCCTCTAATCCTGATGCTGTGTTCTTCTGTTCTTCCTCAAAAAGTCCAGTTTCTCAGACTGTTAGCTCAGCATATAAATAGAAGAGATATGGTGAAGGTACACAACCCTGACACACACCTTTCTTAACTTTAAACCAGGCCGTATTTCTTTGTCCTATTCGAACAACTGCCTCCTGGCTCATGTACAGATTCCTCATGAGTACAATTAGGTGCTCTGGTATTCCTATTTTTCGAACTGTTAGCCATAACACTCTTAATAATATTAGGTAGAGCAGATATAATGATAGTGATGCATTTCAATAAAAAAACATAATAAAACTCATAAAGCCTAAAAGTAGGATTGTAAATTATAGAGGCCCTTTCACAGTCTGTCACTATAATTTGTATGCATAGCACTAGGTCAGAATTTTCAAGGCTTTCAAGTAGTTTTCACTTGGCCTCCACTACTTATCTAATTTTGATAATTGATGCACTCTATTTGGAGCTCTACTTCCTTATCAGAAATAAGTAAAAACAAACAAGAAAACAGCTATAAACACGAACCCCTTCATATAGAAGAATTTCTCTATTTAATCAAATGATAAATTCTATTTGCATAAAATTTTCTTTGGAAACATATTCTATGTCATTGAGAATTTCAAGAAGTTTGAACATAGTTAGGCTGAACAATTTTTAAGATTGTGGTTGTTGTTAACTGCTGTTGAGTCAGCTATGATGCATAGTGAATGTGTACAGCAGAACAAAATCTCCTGGATTCTGTGGCAGGCACATAATCATTTTTACGTTTAACCCAATTATTTCAGACACTGTGTCAATCCCTATAGGTGGGGGTCTTCCTTTTTACATTGACCTGCCACTCTCCCAAACATGATATACTTCTCCAGGGATTGGTCCCTCCTGATAACATGTCCAAAATATGTAAGATGCAGTCTAGCTGTTCTTGCTTCCAAGGAGCACTCTGTATTTCTTCTAGGATAGATCAGTTGGTTCTTCTGGCAGTCCATGGTATATTCCCTATTCATCTCTAGCACCATAATTCAAAAACATCAATTCTTCTCCAGTCTCCCTTATTAAACTTCTAGCTTTCATAATTATGGCGTGGCTGAAAATACCATGGCATGAGTTAGGCACAACTTCATCCTTAATGTGATATCCTTACCTTTCAACATTTTAAAGAGGTCTTTTTCAACAGCTTTTCCCAATACAAGGTGTCTTTTGATTTCTTGACTGCTGTTTCTGTGGGTGTTGATTGTAGAACCAAGTAAAGAAAAATCTTGGGCAACCTCAATCTTTTCTCCACTTATTGTGAAGTTGCTTACTGACCCAGTTGTATGAATGTTTGTTTTGTTGATGTTGGAGCTCAATCCAAACTGAGGTCTGTGTTCTTCAATCTTCATCAGTAAATGTACCAACTCTTCATTTCCTGCAAGCAGAGTTGTGTCATCTACATACTGCAGGTTGTTAATAAATATTTTTCCCATGCTAATGTAGTTTCTTCATAAAGTATACCTTCTCAGGTTATTTGCTCAACACAGAGATTGAAAAGGTATGATGAAAGGATACAGACCTAGTGCACACCTTTCTCAACTTTAAACTAAGCAGTGTTTCTTTGTTTAAATGACTGCCTCCTTTTCTATGTACAGATGCCTCATGCGTATAATTAAGTGCTCTGGTATTTCCATTCTTCAGTGTTATTCATAATTTGTTATGATCCACACAGTCAAATGTCTTTGCATAATCAATAAGAGATATGTAGACATTTTCCTGGTATTTTCTGGTTTTGGCTAATAGCCATCTGACATCAGCAGTGATGTCCCTGGTTCCCCACTCTCTTCTGAATCCAGCTTGATTTTCTGGCAGTTCCCTGAGTATATACTGCTACAGTTATTTGTATGATCTCCAGCAAAATTTTACTTGCGTGTGATAATAATGATATCATTCAATAACATCCACATTCAGTTGGATCCCCTTTCTTGGGAATAGGCAGAAAAAATGATCTCTTCAAGTCAGTACGTAGGCAGCTGTTTTCCAAATCTTTTAGCATAAACAAATGAGCATTTCCAGTGTTGCATCTGTTTGTTGAAACATTTCTATTGGTATTCCACCAATTCCTAGAGCCATGTATGTCATTCTCCCTAGTATGTCTTAGTCTGGAAGCTCAGCTGAATCCTGTCCACTATGGGTGGCCCTCGTGGTATCTGAAATACTGATGGCATAGTTTTCAGCATCACAGCAACACTCAAGCCCCCAGAGTATGGGAAAGTGACAGACACATGGAGGTCTCAAAGTGTTACCAGTTCTAAAACTCAGTGTCCATCTAAATTGTTCCCTTCATTTCCTCCTCATAATATGGGCATTGGTTCTACAGTAGTATACTATATGAATTCTATTAATGAGGCCACTGCATATATTATACTGATTAATTCAAATTAGTAATTTTTACTCTGTGAACCTAACATAAAAAATTATATACACATATTATATATAGCATCCAGTTCCTTGGTAGCTCCTTTTATCATGAGAATTGAGAACTCTTAATTAGGAAATATGGCAATGAGTAGCCTGCTTACATAATCTGGCAAAAATTAGTATATTATCAATGTTTCTTTACTTTTTTTCTAATGTAGATGAAATTTAAAATGTGTCCATAGGCTTATAAAATGATATTTTCCTTTTCTCTTGATATAAAATTTATAATGATGGATAAGTGAGTTGTTGCTTCTTGAACTAGGAATGAAGAATTCTCAGTATCACCTCAACATTCACCCTGAATCACTTTGTGATTTTGGACAAGCCAGTTTTTCATTCTTCCTTTGTTTATATGATTGTGGAACATTTGAAAAATGGCTATTAGGATTGTATTTGTTTCCTAGGCCTACAATAACAAACTATCATAGTCTCTGGATGCCTTCAATTTAGCTCAGTTGGTAGAGCACCACTCTGCAGTCTCTGAGGTCCTGGGTTCAACTCCCAGGACCACAAAGATGGGAGAAGGACATGGCAATCTACTCCTCAGGCAATTTTGAAACAATTGGTCATTGAAAACCCTTTAAGGGTCACTATAAATCGGACATGACTCAATGGCACCTAACAACAACAACAACATAAACTCTGCGGCTAAGAACAACAAAAATTTATTCTCTCAATTCTAGAGGCAAAAGTCCAAAACCAGGGTATCAACAGGTCCACACTCCCTCCCAATGCTGGAGGAGAGAACCCTTAACACCAGTTATTGGATTTAGGGTCTACCCTAATTTGCTGTAATCTAGTTTCAGTTCTTAGCTAATTACAGGTCCAAGTGATGTATTTACTTTTGCTTTATATACACAAATTTTGCACAAGTGCTCAAATCTTCAGTACCTCCTTAAAATTAGGCCTATTTATTTGTAGTTGCATATACAATTTTTATTTACTAAGTGGTACAAGATACAAGAGACTTCAAGTCTCTGAGACCTGCTGTCACCAGGTAAATTTTTAAAATATTCTATCTTTCTATTTTTTGTCGAAAATAATTCTTATAGTAATTACATTGAAAATGCCATCCAAATGATTTCCTAAGTCTATGAAGCCTGATGACCCTTGATTTCCAGAGTCTGCACAACAAATTTTGAATGAACTAGATAAAAAAAATGAAGATGCAAGTGATGTGAATGATTGTGCTTCACAATTCCAAAGAAGTTGCAGGTTGAGGACAAGGGCTTGAAACCCTCAGATGTCTCTTGAGGGACTTTAATATTTTTAGTAAAGGCAGTTTATAAATATCTCTTACAATTTTATTCACACACTAAGTACAAAAAGACTATCTGTTAAAGTGTTCCAAAATGCTGGGTAGAAACTGTGATACTAACTTTGATACTTAAAATTTTATAATTATTATTTTACTTTATTCCATAAATGAATAGTTTCAGTTAAAATAAAGAAAGTTCACTGCAGGAAAAGTTTCTATCTTAAATAGAACTGGAACCCAAGGATATATAGAAAAATATTACCATAAAAAGACAAGTAAATGGTAGAGAAGTCTTTGGTGGGGGGTCAGGTGGGGAGAAGCATACAAGAGGGTAAGGGGGAGCCTATATGAATAAAGTACAACAAAATGCATATATGGAAATGTCACAATGAAAACCATCTCAGAATGAATCACATTAAGGTGTACATTAAAATTTTCCAATAAAAACAAAAAAATTCAAAATACTCTCCACATACAATAATATGTAAACACCTTCATAACAGTTCAAATGTATGAGAGGATACTGTGTAGTCATTAGAATTATAAAGTAATATTTGCACAATAATATTTAATAACAGAGAAATGGTCACATTCCATTCAGACGAAGATTACATTCCATTCAGAAGATTATATTCACATTCCATAAAGACGAAGATTAAGGAAATATATTATTATTTTTATTAGTTTACACATATCCAAATATATGTCCCAAATATATATATATACATATATATATGCACACTCATGTTGAGTATTCACATATCTGAGTGTACACTCCACATATAAGCACATAACTACATATATGTATTTGTCCACACACATAGATATGAACAGGTGAAACTGAATGGACATTTGTGAAAACAGTGACATGTGCACCTGGTACACTTTATAGATAAAATTTTGTTTTCTTTGAAGGGCTTTGCTATTCATTCCTTACAGAAATTAAACTTGTTAATTTGCCTTTTAAGATGTTATCTCTGAAGGATGGACACATCAAATATAGAGGCTGTTTGAGGAATTAAAAAAAATATGAGCAGTTACTTTCCTTTTAAGTAACAAATATAGTTTTGAATAAGTCAATTTAATAAATTGTAATACAAGAGTTTTTATTTTGTTTATAAAATGTTAATACATATGTTGTAACCAAAACAGAACAATTTAAGAAAGGTTTAAACTAAAACATAAAGCCATTTGCATCATAAAGAAATGTCTATACACCTTATACATACCTATACAAGGAGACTGGTCTTAGTAACCTAATGTCACTGGTTAAGTTCCAGTTATGGCACATCATCAGTTAAGTTATTAAGCAAATATTCACTGAGTATTACCTCCCTCATTCACGTCTGATTGCTAAGCATCAGCAAATACAACAGTAAAGTAAATCAACTTACATTATTGTTCTCAGGCATCGAGGAAGAAAAATTGTAAGTACATAAAACATAAAATATGTCAGGTGGACAAATATGTAATGATAACCAACAAAACAGAAAAGAAAGATAACACAAGTATGAGGAAAAATATATGCTTTGAAATAGTGTGGCCATGGAGCCCCTAGTGAGTCAGTGACATCTGAGATAACACCTGAAAGAGATGCAGGGGACAAAATAAGATGTGGACAAAAAAAAGTGAAGAAAGAACATTACCAAGAAAAGAGTCAGCAAAACAAAACCCTGAGGTAGAAATGCAGCTAGTATGGAATAGGAAGAAAGCCAGTGTGACCAGAATGCATGGTGTGAAGAAGGGAAGACATGAAGGCAGCATGGCTCCAGGGCACCTGGTATAGAATTTGCTTAAGCCACTGTAAGGATGTTTGCTTTCATACTGAGTAATGAGCAGCCACCTGCAGCTGAACCACTGTGGCATCCGATCCCATCAGATCTTGGAAGCTAAGCAGGGTTAGGCCTAATTAGTACTTGGATGGGAAACTGCCTGGGAACACCAGGTGCTGTAGGCTTGGGAGAAGGACACTGCAACCCACTCCCAAAAATCAATCCACCATTGAAAACCCTATGAATAGCAGAGAAGCATTAACAATAGTATTTTGCCTGTTCTAAACAGGGTCACTATGAGTCAGACACCGACTTCAAGGCACCTAACAACAATGAGCAGTCAGCAAAGAGGTTTGATGAGAGAAATGTCATGGTCTGACTTAGGTTTGAACTTGGTAATATATTTTGAAGGAAGAGTCAACAGGTTTCACTAATGCAGTGAATATAAGGAAAAAAATTAAGGTTGACTAGCATTTTGGACTTAAGCACCTGGAGTGCTTAGAGCTACTGAAAACTGAGACAGAGAAGCCTACAAGCAGAAAAACTTCTGGTAGAAGACCAGTCCACCTTTAGACATGGTAGATTTGACATCTTTGAGTCCAAACAGAGATAACAATTAAGCTTCAGTCATAGCATTTAACAAGATGCATAAAATTGGAACTATAAGATGACAACATGGAAAGAGAGTGGATTCATGAGATCACTGACAAAGTGAAAAAAATAAAGAAAGAACTGGACAACCAAAGCACACATCTTGTTCTACTTCAACATTAGGAGCTGAGCTAAAGAGAGGGACAGGGGGAACCTACAAAGTAGGCTGAGAAGGAATAGTCAGTCAGAGAAAACAAGGACAATGTGAGAGCCTCTAAGACAAGTAATAGTATTACAAAGAGGTTCACTCTTTGTAATTCACTCTTTCAAATGCTATTGACAGACAAAACAAATGCTGAGAATTGGACATTGGGTTTAGCAATTTGGAGGACCTGAGTGGTATTCATAAAAGCATTTTTGTTGTAGTCATAGTGAAAAGATCCAGTGTAGTTTTAAGAGAAGAGATGAGGAATAAATTCTAAGATTGGGAGTATAGAAGATTTTCTCAAAATAAGTCTTAATTTTTCCATAGATATTTTTTAAAATGATGTGGTATTGCACATAATGCTTTCAGTTCAGGGCTTGACATACAGTGGCCTCCTAATAAGTGAAAGCTCTAAAAATGGTGTAAACATTCACAGTAATGCACAATCTTTCTATCCCAACATGGGTGCCAGTTTCCTCAACAGCAATTCCTCACCTCCAGAAACTTATCTTTTAAGGCCAAGCTCAGATACCATATAATAGATAGTCAGTAGGATTAGACATGGCCAAAATAAACACATTAATAATGAAATAAATTATAATTCAGAGATTAAAAGAGAAAAAGACAATACAAGAACCATACCATATGGCAACAATGATGATAGTCACAAAAGACAAATGAATATTTTGAACTTTTTATTTCCCCTTTTAAGATCCAGAGGGAAATATTTAAACAAATTATGATGTAGTGTATGGAATGATGTCTACAGACATAGCATTCTAGAATCCGATCTCAGGTAATCTTGGAAGCTAGGCAGGGTTGACCTGGTTAGTCCTTGGATGGGAGACTAGCTGGGAATACCAGGTGCTACAGGCTAAGGAGAAGGACCAGGCAATCCACTCCCAAAACATCCACCAGGGAAACCCTGTGAATAGCAGAGAAGCACTGACAATAGTGCCTGGCATGGCACACTATCCGGAGTGTTTTGTTCTGTTGAACATAGGGTCACTATGAGTCAGACTTGACAGCACCTAACAACAACAATGGAATCAATGTAAGCTAGTGAAATTGCATTTTAAGAAATACTCAATAATGCAGGTAAATGTCCAAAACATAAATTCAGATAATTAAAGTGAAGTAAAGTAGGATCGCTATTAGAAATATAAAGAAATAAAAGTTCTAAGACTCTCTATGTGGTTGGCTTATAGATATTTAAAACATTTCTTGTACATTTCCACAATGAAATGAAAAGTGTAAGTAAAGATTGTAAATTCTTGGAAAGAGAATAAATGTTCCAAATTGGAAATCACATGTTACATTTAAGTGATTGCTAATAAAAGTGATATTTTTAAAATGTTTTTAATTAAAGGAATAAGATGTTGGTTTTGGAACTATTAATTTCAGGTAAAATAGAGGATTTTTTTTAAATAATGTTTTCTTTATTTAATACTCAAAACATAGAGATGAAAGTGAGATTATGTCTGGGTGAAACTTCCACTTGTTACTGTTGTTAGGTGCTGTTGAGTCAGGTCTGACTAATAACAACCCTATCTACAACAGAATCAAAAACTCCCCAACACTGTGCCATGCCTGGCACTCTTATCAGTACTTCTCTGCTATTCATATGGTTTTTGTTGACCAATTCTTTATGCAGTAGGCTGCTGGGTCCTTCTCCCAAGCCCATAGCACACAGTAGTACCAAGCAGTCTCCCAAGTATTAACCAGGCCTGACCCTGCTTAGCTTCCCAAGATCAGATGAGATTAGACACCAGCATAGCACAGCGGTAAACAGTTAAAGCTTTAGCCATGATAAAATCAAAATTTTCTAACCTCAGCACCAGTGTTATGACTATTTTAGTTTCAGTAACTTCATCCATTGTACCAATAGAAGCAATATGTCAGACCTGTAAGAAAACATGTGCATGTTCTTCCAAAAAGAATGAAACAAAAAACATAAGGGGATACTCATTCTAATAATGCCAGGTATGTTGTTGTTGTTGTTGTTGTTAGGTGCCGTCAAGTCAGTATCCGACTCATAGTGACCCTATGTACAACAGGCAAAACACTATTGTCAGTGCTTCCCTGCTGTTCATAGGGTTTTTAATGGTGGATTGATTTTGGGGAGTGGGTTGCCAGGTCAGTCTCCCAAGCCCACAGCACCTGGTGTCCCCAGGCAGTCTCCCATCCAAGGACTAATCAGGCCCAACCCTGTTTAGCTTCCAAGATCTGACAGGATCAGATGCCACAAGGCTATGGCTGCAGACTAATGCCAGGTATAGTGTTAGATAAAACTTCTGGCATATTTCCACAACTTGATCTATTTAAAAATACAATGACAACACAACACTTCCAATACATTTTTCCTGGTAAAACATCATACTGTTTGGATACAGAACAAGCGTAGGCCTACATCAAGTTTCTCCTGCTATAGACCAAGACACAGGGCTAAAGAAGGTGCACTGAAATGATCAAAGCCAAACACTCATTGTCCATCCTAGAACAGTCTAAAACCTGTTAGGTATTTGTTCAGGTAAAATAAAGTTAAATAATCAGAATAGATTGGCTCTGGAATGATTTAAAAGACAAAGTAATGGAATCACAGAAATAACTAATACATAGACACTGGTTGGAAAAATATTTTAAACCTTTTAATTTTAACATCACAAGTCATCACCAAGAGAAGAGATGGTTCAATGACATATCACAAGTAAGTATCAAATAAATAAAATATCCCTTCATTGCTACACTAAAATGAAATATACATTGGTTAAATCATTCAGTGTATAAAAATTAAAAACAGGAAAAATCAAGGAATTTATGCCTGGAAAATAATAGATCAGCAAATGTGTTCAATATTAAGATATAAATATTGTGGTGAGGTAAATATATGTATATACTGATGAGGACATCTGAAGATCAGTAGGCTTCCCATAAATATCACTGGAAATACATAGGTGAAAATATTTATGTATTCCTATTATTGAAGGAGTTAAATTTAGGAGTTAATTTAAGGAGTTAACTTAAGGAGTTAAGCCTACAATCAAGAGTCTAGCATAAGAACATAGACATTTTCAAAAATAACTTCATAGAAATGTTTATACTGGAGCTGTTTAATAGTAAAAAAAGTTGGAAGCAATCTAAAAATTTGGGGACAAATATTATGAAAATTAAGGTATAGATATATTATAAAATATTATGTAGCCATTAAAATCATATTTGGAAAGAATATCTCCTGCACATCCAGGCACAGTGGTACATGCCTAAAATCCCAACCACTCAGGAAGTGGAGGCAGGAGGATTGCAAGTTGGAGGATAGAGGCAGCCTGTGTAATTTAGCAAGATCATGACTCAAAATAAAAACTAAAAAGGGGCCGGGAGTGCAGGAGAGTGGGAGAGTACTTGGAAAGTATGTGCAAGGCCCTGGGTTCAATCCTCCAGTGCCACAAAAAAAAAAAAAAAAAAAGAATAAGAGTATCTCATGAAGAAAAAAATGTTCGTGAAATACTGACAGAAATACTCAAAATCAAATTTTATTTTACTATGAAGCCAATGCCTGGGTGCAATTCTAAATTATTTTTCTTCATTTTTATTGGTATTTTAATTTTCCTACAATAAATATTTATTCATTTTTATTATCACAAGAAAACTAGGACTATTTTAAAAGAAATTCAATAAGTTAATTTATATTTTTCATTATTCTTCAAATATAATGTCTAAAGAAGATTTAGTCAATAACATGTCATTAACAATCATTATCAAATTATTTAACAAACCAGGCATAGTGGCACATGCCTGTAATCCCAGAGACTCTGGTGGCAGAGGCAGGAGGATCATAAATTCAAAGCCAGAGGGAAACTGTGTAACTTAACAAGACTTTGTCTCAAGATAACAGATATGTTAACAGATAACAGATATATATATATATATATATATATATATATATATATATATATAGAGAGAGAGAGAGAGAGAGAGAGAGGATAGTGGGTCATCACTCACAAAGAATGGGCAATGCCACAAATTAAACTCTCATGTACCACAAAAAATTATTTAATAAGTTTTACAGTAATTATATATAACATGCAAGAATTCTAGGAAGTAAACTTTAATATTTATAACAAAATTACTGATATAAGCAGTAGAAAAACTTTCAGGTATATACTGAGAAACATTACATAAAAATATTATTTCATAAATTTGTGTTTTTCTTATCTTTAAGGAACAAACGTTTCTGTAACAACTAGGTGTTCATTCCAGAGAAAAGTACCTTGACTCTCCTCATACTTTACATAAAAATTAACTCAAATCTTACAAGCTAAAACCCCATGTATTTTCTAGAAAAAAATTATAGGGCAGAAACTTTGATTGCCTTGGTGCAAGCAAAGATTTCTTAAGATTCAAAATGAAACATTAAAGAAAACATATTTTATTTCATCAAATTAAAATTTTTCTGGTGCTTCAAACACATAAAGTTTTAAAAATCAAACCACTGAACAGCCCAATTAAAAATGGGAAACATTTCATGAAAGAAGAATGGCCAGTAATGTACATAAACTGATACTTAATAATTACCATCCTCACTTGTCTGTCAGTTTTCTGTACTGTGGGGCTTGTGTCTACAGTGATGCTAAAAGTTATCCCATCAATATTACAGATAACAACAGCAGGGCCACTCATGGTGGATAGGTTATAGCTGAGCTTCCAGACTAAAACAGACTATGGAAGCCATAACAGCCAACTCCCAAAACAATAAGCCATTGAGGATCCTATGAACAACTGAAAAAATATGTCAGCTATAGTACCAGAAAATAGTCCCTCAGGTTGGAAGGCACACAAACGACAATCGAGGAGGAGCTGTCACCTCAACAGACCACCAACAGCTCCTATGCAGATTCAAACTGAAGAAAATTAGAACAAGGTATGACCTGTGTATTTGCCACCTCAAGAAACCACCTCAGAAACCACCTCAAGAACAGATTTGATGTGTTAAACACTAATGATTGAAGACTAGACGACTTCTGGCATGATTATTAAAGACATCATTCATGAGGGAAGCAAAGGCTTATTAAAAAGAAAAGAAAAAGAAAACAAATTACATGTCAAGAGAGACTCTGAACCTTGACCTTGAATATCAAGCACCTAAAGTAAAAGGAAAACATGACGAAGTAAAAGAATTAAACAGAAGATTTCAAAGGGCTGATCAAGAAGAGAAAAATCACATATTAGAGTGACATGTGCAAAGAGCTGGACATATAAAACTAAAAGAGAAGAACATGTTTTGTATTTCTCAAGATTAAAGACTGGAAGAAAAAAATTCAAGCCTCAAGAGGCAGCAGCGAAGGATTCTACAAGGAAAATATTAAGTGATGCAGGAAACATCAAAAGAAGATGGAAGGAATACATCAAGTCATTATATCTAAAAGAATTGGTGGATGACCAACAATGTTAAGAGGTTACATATGATCAAAAACCAGTGGTACTGAAGACAGAAGTAGAAGCTGCCTTGAAGAAATTGGCAAAATATAAGGCTCCAGGAATAGATGGAATACCAACTGAGATGTTTCAAAAAACAGACGCAGCACTGGAGGTGCTAACTTGTTTATGTCAAGAGATTTGGAAAACAGCTACCTGGCTGACTGACTGGAAGAGATCCATATTTGTGACTATTCTCAAGAAAGAAGATCCAATCAAATGCAGAAATCATCAAACAATATGATTACTATCTCACACAAGCAAGATTTTACTAAAGATCATTCAAAACTGACTACGGAGGTATATTAATAGGGAGCTGCTGAAAAACCAACCAGATTCAGAAGAGGGTGTGGAACCAGGGACATCAATGCTGATGTCAGATGGATATTAGTTGAAAGTAGAAAGTACCAGAAAGGTGTCTATGTTTTATTGACTATGCAAAGGCATTTGATTGTGTGGAGCACAACAAATCATTCATAAAATTGCAAAGAATAGGAATTACAGAGTACTTAATTGTATTCATGAGGAATCTGTGCTTGGAACGGGAAGCAGCTATTTCAACAGAACAAGGAAACACTGCCTGGTTTAGTGTCAAGAAAGGTGTCCATCAAGGCTGTCACCTTTCACCATACCTGTTCCATGTCGATGCTGAGCAAATCTGAGAAGCTGGACTTTATGAAGAATATGGCATCAGGATTGGAGGAAGATTTATTAACAACCTGTGTTACACAGATTACACAATTTTGCTTGCTGCAAGTGAAGAGAATTTGAAGCATTTACTGATGAAGATCAAAGATCAGTCTTCAGTATGCATTGTACCTCAACATCATGAAAACATACATTCATACAAATGGGTCAGTAGGCAGCTTCATGGTAAGTAGACATGGAGTTTGTTCAAGATTTTGCTTTACGTGGTTCTACAATCAGCATCCACCAAAGCAGTCAAGAAAGTAAAAGATGCATTGCATTGGGAAAAGCTGTGGCAAAAGACTTCCTTACAGTGTAGAAAAGTAAATTTGTCAGAGTGAAGACAAAGGTGAGCCTGACTCACCTTAGAGTATTTTCAGTGGCATCATATGCCTGTGAAAGCTAGATGTTGAATAGGGGGACAGGAGAAGAATTGGTGCTTTTGAATTATGGTGCTGGAGGTGAATATTGAATATACTATGGACTGCCAAAAGAACTTTCAGATCTGTCCTAGAAGAAGTACAACCACAGTGCTCCTTAGAAGCAAAGATGGCTAGACTGTCTGACCTATTTTGGACATGTTGTCAGGAGGGACCAATCCCTGGAGAAGTACATCATGTTTAGGAGAGTGTTGAGTTAACAAAAAAAAAAAAAAATGGATTGACACAGTGGTTGCAACTATGGGCTTAAACGTAAAAAAGATCACATGCCTGGGACAGCATTGAGAAGTGTTTTGTTCTATTATACAAAAGGTCACTATGAGTTGGATCCAGCTCAAGGGCACCAAAATGACAATAGTTACCAAGAAATGCAAAATTAAAATCACTACAAACTCACTAAATTAACTAAAATTTAGCATGCTGGCTATGAATTGTTGGCAAGGATGTAGACTATCTAGATTTCTCCTACGATGCTGATGGGAACAGAAATTAGTCTAACAACTTGGGAAAATAGACTGGCAGTATCTCACAAAATTAAACATACACTTAGCATATGACTCAGCACTTCTACCCCTTGGTGTTTTCCCAAGAGTTGTAAAAACATATGTCCACACAAAGACTTGTACATGAATGCAGCTGCTTTTATTCACAGCAGGGAAAAGATGGAAATGAGCTAATTGGCCCACAACTAGTGAAAGAATAAACCAATTGTAGTCTATCCAGATGCTATGGTCTAAACGTATCCTTCAAATTCATGTTTTGGAAACCTGATCCTAACGTGGAGGTCCTGGGAGGTAGAGCTTTCTGGGAGGTGATTATATCATAAGGGTAAAGCCCTTATTAATACAGGAAAGCTGGTAAGAAAAGAGATTATGGGTTTTCTCTGTTCTTTCTGCTATGTGAAGATACAACAGCTTTCCTCTCTGGTGGACAAAGCTACTAGGTGTCATCTTGGAACCAGAGACCTCATCTGCCAGTGTGATGACGCTGGACATCCAAGTCTTAGGAACTGTGAGAAAAAGTGATATTCTGTCCTTTATAAATTACCCAGTCTCAGAAATTCTATTAGAGCAGCATAAAATGGACTATGACACCCCTGATACACTCAACAAAACGAATAATCTCAAAAACCCTATGGTAACCAAAGTAGCCAGGTACATATTCTATTCTATTCATCAAAGTTTAGAGAATTGGCAAAACCAATACAAAAAAAAACATCACTGATTGGCTGGAATTGACTGTGTAGAGATATGAGGTAATATTTGGGGTTTGAGGAGGATCATGATTATAAGTTTCAACTTATAATCATTTTCAAAAACTTACTAATCTTTGCACCTAAAATGGAGCATTTTAACACATACCTCAGTAAAGTTGATTTAAAAAACAATATTCCTGGGCTATTGATATATTTCAGCAAGCATTTGCCTGACATGTACAAGGCTCTGGGTTCCATCCTCAGCATTACACACACATACACAAAAATCCTTAGTTATTCTCAAGCTATATTTATAGACAGTTTTACTTATTAACAAACCATCCTAAAACCTGTTCTACAATTGCACCACTTTTTTCTTGGTACTTTTCAACTGGGTTTTTCATCTTCAAAGCTGATTACTTTCTGATAAGCATTTTTCCATCGCCTCCATATTTTTTATGGATAAACTGAAGATCCTACCAATCTACATCTTTTCCCCTGTCCCTCAGTGTAACTTTCATAAGTATCCCTGCTGTGTCCTTGGTATTGATTGATTCCACATACCGTACATAATATGTTAATTCATGTGCAGCGCTCCTCAAGATAGCACTACGACAACGTCAATATGCAGCGGTCTTATCTAAGCCTCGGTATCACACAGGCAATATATACAGCACAACACAAGGCAGAGCATGAGGGAAAAACAACAAATTATATGGGTCAACGAAGATATTCTAAATACACATAGTTTGAGATATGTGTATAATTTAAACATCTGTGAAGCCTACATTAGCCATGAAAATTGATTTATTTCAAGTTTATATATCATGAACATAAACTCTATAATCATGAGAAGGCTCAGAAAGTATCAAGCTGATCATACACTAATTCTTCACGTAATTAATAATTATTAATTGAGTACTTGGTATCATACAGGCACTGTCTTAGGTGATAAGAATAGAAATGGACAAAACTGATAAAAGTTTTGTCTTAGCCAATGGTCCGTGCTGTAACACGATCAGTGAAAATCAGTGCCAACAGGTAGAGATAAGATTTGTCTATTCCCATTTTTGGGAGAAGTACCCAGGAACCCACTCTGAAAAATCAATCCACCATTGAAACCCCTATGAAAAGCACAGAAGCACTGACAACAGTGTTTCGCTTGTTATATGCAGGGTCGCTATGAGTCAGACACCAACTCGACAGCACCTAACAACAGCAACAATTCCCATTTTATTGGTGAATTATTTGATAGTCTCATCCCACTCTCTCTGTTCAATCAACTTGTCTTTTTGTTTTGTTTTTTTTTTCTTCAGTACTTAGGGGCTAAACTCAGGGTCTCAATCATACTTTGCAAGTGCTCTACTACTGGCTTATACCCCCAGCTCATTCTTTACTTTTTATTTTGAGTCAGGGTCTTGCTAAATTTATGCAGGCTACCTGCATCCTCAAACTTGCTATCCTCTTATCTGTGCCTCCTGAGTCACTAGGATTACAGGTGTGCATCACCATGCCTGGCTTCAACTCCATTCTTTATGGAATTAAAAAATACATCTTGCTTTCAAAGGACAGATGTTATGTTACTGATATTGGGGGGTTTTTTTCATATATATTCTCTCTCTTCCTATTGGTATAGCATTAATATACTTATAATTCACATAATTCTACTTTTTCTCCCCTGCTATACATGTAAACAAGAACTTTTTTTAGTCTTTCTATTCCCAGCTCTGATACAAAGTAGAACTCAAATAATGTTCATTGAATGAATTATCTGAATTCATTTAATATTAAGCAAAAAGACTTTAAGGAATTACATTTTAATGCTTTATTGACATAGAATTGATATATAAAAATTCCCATATGTAATGTATATATTTAGATGAATTCAGACTTGAAACTCATTTTTAAAAATCTATACTTAATTTTACAAAAACGAAATCTTTCTTGTTCCAACTAATTAATTTGCAAAATGGACAATTTAAATGACTTAATATTCCATTTAGTTACAATCTAATTTGAGTGGTTTTAATTAATGAATAAAACTTTAATAGCTAAGGCTTTATTTAAATAAAGATAAAAATGACAGTGCTATGACCTTGCATATTAAATTGTGTTTGCCTAAATATTAGCTGATGATCAATATATACTTCCTTTTCTTGAGGTCTTCAATAACTCCCCTGTCCCTAAGGAACAAGATAAATTTGTTTCCCCAGCACTCAAAGTCCTTTAAAATGTATCTTCATCCCTTCAACACAAAAATCTAGAAATGCCTTTTAAGTCGGACTCTGTTCTAGTCAACTAATTTGCTGATTTCTTATATCTGTGTCTTTGAATGGGCAACAGTGTTCTCCTTGTACTTCATTTCTTCCTGCTACCCCCTCACTCCCAATTGTCATGTGGCCACACAGCTTGTGTATTTCAAGACCTCTAAGCTCCTACAGGAGCCCACTTTGTGTCTTTATTAGGGCAGCTACCACTCTCTATTTTGTAATGTCATTATTTTATGTACACATTGTGTCTCCCCTAGACTAATTCTTGAAGACAGATGTTCTACCTGATTAAACCCTGTATATTACATACTACCTAGCCTAGCCTCAAGACTGAATGGATAGAAGATTGGCATCAATTACTCCTATTAATCTTTGAAAATATCAGTAGGTAAATATTATTTTTAATTTTTAACTATCCTTCCTAAGATTTCAGAGGCTTGGTCCCAAAGGTCCCTGCTAATGAAAACTGTAATTTAAATTTATCAGTAGCCTATATAAGTTACTGCAGCCATACCACTGTGGTATCCAATCCCGTCAGATCTCAGAAACTAAGCAGGGTGAGGCTGGATTAGTACTTGGATGGGAGACTGCCAGGGAACACCAGGTGCTGTAGGCTTGGGACAAGGACCTAGCAACCCACTCTCAAAAAACAATCAGCCATTGAAAACCCTGTGAATAGCAGAAAAGCACAACAATAGTGTTTCATCTGTTGTAGGTAGGGTCACTTTGAGTTGGACACCGACTAGACAGCACCTAACAATGACAATACAGTCTCAGTAAATGCAACATTGCTAATGTCTGAAATAAAATAATGGGAGACTTGCAGAGATACTGTTCCCTTATGTTATATTAAATGAAACTTTTTTTAACCTAAAGTCAGTGGCCAGCTCCTTAATGTTCTCCAGAAATATCCTTATTTGTATGATTATTTTACAAAATGGCCTGCAGCCATAGCCCTGTGGCATGTGATCCCATCAGATCTCAGAAGCTAAGCAGAGTCGGGCCTGGTTAGTACTTGGATGGGAGACCACCTGGTAACACTAACTACTATAGGCTTGGGAGAAGGATCCAGCAACCCACTCCCAAAAGTCAATCTGCCATTGAAAACCCTATGAACAGCAGAGAAGCTGTTCACCTGTTGTATGTAGGGTCACTATGAGTCGGATATCAACTCGATGGCACCTAACAACAACAACAATTTTACAAAAACTGTAGAAATGATGTGACTCCCATGTTTAGGAGGAGTTAGGCATACCTGCATCAGGGACACCACCCAGGCTAGTGGGACAAAGTATGGGCCAACCTATGAATCCTTTCTTCTGTCTTAACTAGCTTTGTGACTAAAAGAATTTAACTGACCTTTTTGTATCTATATTTCTCATATATAAAAGGGTATAATAGTGCCTACTCTAATGCTGCTTTGAAAATTAATTGAAATATGTACATAAAGTTCCTAGCATAGTAAACCTAAAAATTTTTCATCACTACAGTTTATTTTTTGTGTGTGTGACATTGATGTGGCTCTGCTGACTGGTAGAAAGATCAGAGAGAATTGTGGACATAGCTATTAAATACTAAAGCAAATATCAGAGGTCAAAATTTTCTAAGACCTATTAATTTTGGAACACAATTTATAGAAATGAATGAAAGCTATCTGGGAAACATATCCCCTTACTACCAGTTCAATGTGCCCATATGCCCTACTTTTTGTAAGACTATGAATGTTAGCACCTGAAAGTTTCAAGGTCATCACAAATTGTATAGGGAAATTCCAATACTGACAATTCATTTTAATCACAAACTTCTACCTATCTGCAAAGAGTGAAACCGTATACATATGTGTGGGAGAGTACTTATGGGTGTGTGTGTGTGTGTGTGTGTGTGTGTGTGTGTGTGTGTGTGTGTATTAAAACAAAGAAAATTTGCTGTTGGTTATAATACTTTAATCCACTGGGCTTTAGTTTCCCCTCACATATGGGAATTCTCCCCTAAAGCACCAAGAGATTAACCAAATAAAATCAATAAAACTTGGTTGTCAAATAAATGAGCACATGCCTATAAGGAGACTATTTAGAAAGCAACAACAACAATAAACAGATCCAAAAGAATAAAGGTATCTGTTTCTTTAGATTCATGAAAGGAACTAGTTAGGATCTGGCAGGTTCTGTATTAAATACAGAGCATAGTTCAGCAGTTCTACTCACTCATTTTCTTAATGTCACTAAACACATAAGAGAAACTTTAGAGAACCTGAAAATGCCAGAGTAGGTGATGACTGTTTTATAAAGATCTCTAGGCAGAATGAACCCTGGCAAATATTTTCCTGGCTGATGTTTGCACCTACTGGCCAGGAAGCCTGCAGCCTTACCATCCTGGCATCGGATCCCATCAGATCTCAGAAGCTATGTGGGGTCAGGCCTAGGTACTCCTTGGATGCCAGACTGCCTAGGAACACCATGTGCTGTAGGCTTGGGAGAAGGACCTGGCAGCTCACTCCCAGAAAACAATTAGCCATTGAAAACCCTATAAATAGCAGAGAAGCACTGATATAGTGCTAGGCATGGCACAGTGTCAAAGGATGTTTCATCTGTCATACATAGGATTGGTATGAGTTGGACCCAACTTAAAAGCACCTAACAGCAATAAAAACTGGCCAGGGAAAGTTGGAAGAGTATGCAAAAGCCAAGAAAAATAAATTGTTTCAAGATTTGAGAATATGTACTTCCATACCAGTATCCAAATGAAAGGATGGAAGTTAAACTCCAATGCAAGCTGGCATTTACTGATGCCAGTCTTTTATTGAACCTAGAATATAATGAATAAATCTTTTGGTTGCTAAAATTCTGGCAGATCTCCTTACCCTCACTCTTGCCTCAGTTGACCATATATAAATTAATAATAATAACAATTCTTACCTCCCAGATTATTTTGTGAGAAGTTACATTTGTAAACTGTTAGAGTATTTTATTCTAATATTTCTTTTGCTATCAGTACTAGCTAATGCATTTATTATTTTTCCAAAAAATAGAAGTTCTTTATTTGATATTTTACTTTTTTTCAAAAGTAAATTTCATTTCATTTCATTTCTTATATAATATGTTTAAGATTCAGGATAAAGTAAAGAAAAGAAAGCTTCCTTCCCTTCTAGAGCATCCTTTTATTACAGTTGGCTCCTCACACCTGTGGGGTCTCCATCTGCATATTCAATCAACCACAGTTGGAAAACATCTCCCTAAAAATGCATCTGTAGTAAACATGTAGAGATATTTTTCATGTCATAACTTCATCAAAACTACTGTAAAATAACTATTTACATAGAATTTACATAGTATTAGGTATTATAAGTAATGTAGAGATGATTTAAAGCATACAGAAGGATATGTGTAGCTTATATGCAAATATGCCATTTTATGTAAAGAATCTGTGCATTTGCTAACTTTGGTATGTTGTATGTCCTGGTAACTGTTCCCCAAGGATTCCAAGGGATGTCTGTGAGTTCTCTCTGCCCTCCCTTATGCTAAGCAGACCTCTTCCCATTAACCCACTTCTACTATCAACACTTGGCATCTCAAACCACATATTATCTATGGACTGACCAAACACTACTTACTAAAATAGTTTCCTTTCCATAGTTTTACTGAAACAAAAAAATCTAAAACCATGTAATCATTCAATTGAGGACTAACATGAAATTTAAAATCATGATCCATGTTCATTTCATGTTATAGAAGACAAATGAGGCCCAGAGAGACAAATTCACTTGTCTGAGAACATTGGCCATTATTAGGGTAGCCAGAACTAAGATCCAGTATGCCACAGAGCTCATGGAAACCTGCCACACGAACTCATATTTCCTCAGAGTGTTTTCAGGTACACTGCAGCATCATTTGAGCTTTTTAAATCTCTCAAATGTTTGTTCTAATTATTATAATTTGGGAGTGGCATCACTTAGTATTCCATATGAAGGAGTCAGAATATCCTTTAGTACATTTTAGTGCTAGCTGGTACCAGGATGGCAAGAGTTAACATGCTCCCCTAACAAGTACTTACCTTACAAAAAAAAAAAAGTATTTTAGAAAACAGAAAAAGAAATAGATCTGCATAAGTCTTTATCTAGTATTGAAATAGGTCTACATGCTTCCATCAAGTTCCTGAAGTAACCTCTTTTGGCAGCATCATTCAATATTGATGTGTAAAATGATAATGCTAAGTAACAAAGACACTGGGGTTTATCTTAGTTGGTAGAGTACTGCTCTGCCCTCTCTGAGGCCCTGAGTTCAACTGCCAGCACTGCAAAAACTGGAAAAGGATGCGGCAATCTAGTCCCAGAGTAATCCCAAAAACTCTGCCATTGAAAACCCTATGAGGGTTGCTAAGAGTGGGACCCAACTCTACAGCACCTAACAACAACAACAACCAAATATGTTTCTGTTTAGGGGCTAGGGCTTAACTGGGTTGGCAAAGTGCCACTCTGAGGACTCTGGGGCCCTGGGAGAAGGACATGGCAATTCAGTCCCAAAGCAATCCTGACACAGTGATCCATTGAAAACCCACTGAGAGTTGCTATGAGTGGCACACGACTCAAGGGCACCTAACAACAAGAAGCAACAAGGAATCAATTATATTCCCTATACCCCATTTTTAAAAAGAAGATAAAAATATAATCCATTTTTAAATGACCATAAAAGTAATTTGCTGTTTAAATTTGGTAAACTTTAATAATGTAGCCAACTTCCACCAAACAATGCCAATAAGTTGCCTAACAGGTGTATCAAATTCAACTTCTACAAAATAAAGTCAGTGTCTATCTCCTTAAATTATCTTCTCCTACCTTGAACCCTCTCTTGAAAACTGTATCAGAGTGCCTTGCAAGAAACCCTACTCATACTTGCTACTTCCATCTCTTATATCTGTTAGATTCTATCAAGTACCCAGCTTTTGTTGCTGTATCTTCAATATCTCTTTGATTTTACCTGCTCCTCTCAAGCCTCTCTGATGCTATTCTGCTCTGAGAAGACAGGACTCCTAAATGAGAACATGTGGACTACTGAGACAGTCTCCTATCCCACCTCCTGAAGAGAGAGCCTCTTCTTCATCTCATTCTCTATGTTTTATCCACAGTGATCCTTCCATAACACAAATCTGAATATGTAATAGCTGTGTTCAGAGGCTTCTTTCTTTTAAGATCCATGCACTGGCTCTTATTTATTCCTTTAGTTCATAGGAAAGTAACAATACATCAAACCCCCATCCCAAGTACTAGTGGTACGTTGGTGCTCACAGTCCATTCTGGAAGGCTTGTTGAATGCAGATCAGTCCAAATGCAAAGCATTGTTTCCCATAAGAAATAATGTAAATGCACTTTTTGGCTCTAGTACCATACAGAATGGCTAATTCAGATGCTTGCATGTATGTCACTCACATACTTAGAAATAAGATCCTTTTTTAATTTACTTATAGCTCTTGCTTTTTAATTATTTCCTTCACTTTAAGTGAAAGAAAATTTCTTGGGTTCCATGATGACCATATGGTACATGTATGCATATAAGCATTTTTAAAAAAATGAAAACTGAACAAAGTGGTGCATGCCTATATTCCCAGTAACTCAGGAAGCTGAGGCAGGAGGATCATGAGTTTGAGGACAGAGATAGCATGCCTAACTTAATAAGATCCTGTCTCAAGATGTTGTTGTTGAGTGCCATCATGTCAGATCCAACTCATAATGACCTTATGTATAACAGAAGAAAACACTACCCAACACTGTGCCATGCACATGATCTTTTTATGTTTGAGTCACTGTTGGAAACATTATGTTTCTTCTCATTTTGAGTCACATCAAATCAGCAAAAGGAGATCCCAGGAGCTTTACTCCATTACCCAGTCATTTCTTAAATGCATTCCAGCCTGGAGGGCTCATTTTCATGCACCGTATTTGACAGTGCTTCTCTGCTATTCATAGGATTTTCAATGGCTAATTGTTTTGGGAGTGGGATGCCAAGTCCATCTCCCTAGTCCGTCTTACTCTGGAAGCTCAGCTGAAACCTGTCCCCCATGGGAGACCTTCCTTGTATCTGAAATACCAGTGGCATAGCTTTCAGTATCACAGGAACATGTAAGCCCCCACAGTATGACAAGCTGACAGAAACACAGGGGTATCTCAAGATAAAAAATGATAAAACAAGCTAGGGATGCAGCTCAGTGGTAGAGCAGTTGCAAAGTATGGAGAGGCCTTGGGTTCAATCCTTCAGTAACAACAACAATAAAGGAACATGAGATCACGAACACAGCACCAGTAAAAGTGGTTACTACTTGAAAGCAACACACAAAGTAATGTTTTCTCCTCTTTCTCGCCTAGAAGCCCCACAGTTCAGTGTGGTATCTCATGCAGGTTTTAGCACAGTTCTAAATAAACAAGAAAATGGTCAAGTACTGAACAAGAATTGTCTCAAAAATATTGGCCGAGGACTGAGATGCTGGAGCATGAGCACAGAGTAGTTCAGGTGCACAGGCACCACTATACATTGAGGGTTCTAGTAACGCTCCACCATAGTTGTTGTTAGATGCCATAGAGTCAGGCCCAACTCATAGTGACCTTATGTACAACAGAACAAAACACTCTCTGACTCTGTGTCAGGCACAGGATCTTTTTTATCTTTAAGCCCATTGTTGCAGCAACTGTGTCAATCAATCTAGTTGAGGATCTTCCTTTTGTCATTGACTCGCCACTGTCCCAAACATGATATCCTTTGCCAGGGATTGGTCCCTCCTGACAACATGTCCAAAATACGTAAGATGCAGTCTAGCCACCCTTGTTTCCAAACAACACTCTGGTCACACTTCTTCTAGGAGAGATCTGTTGGTTCTTTTGGCAGTCCATGGGATATTTAGTATTCATCTCCAGAACCTTAATTCAAAAGCATGAAATCTTCTCCTATCTCCCTTATTGGCTGTCCAGGTTTCACAAGCAAATGATGCAACTGGAACAACCATGGCATGAGACAGGCACACCTTCATCTTCAATGTGACATCCTTATTTATCAATACTGTAAAGAGGTCTTTTGTAGCATCTTTAAAAAATGCCATGCATCTTTGGATTTATTGACTCTTACTTTGGTGGGTGTTGATTGTACAAGTAAACCAAATCCTAGACAATCTCAATCATTTCTCCATTTATCATGAGGTTGTATGCTGATCTAGTTGTAAGGATTTTTGCTTTTGAGGCATAATCCATATGGAAGGCTGTGTTCTTTGACTTTCTTCAGTAAATGTTTCAAATCCTCTTCACTTTCAGTAAGCAAAGTTGTGACATCTGCATAATGCAGGTTGTTAATGAGTCTTCCTCCAATCTTGATGCCATATTCTTCTTCATAAAGTCCAGATTCTTGGATTATGGCTACAGCATAGAGAATGTCAAGGTACAATAAAAGGATACACCTTTGACACACAACTTTCTTGACTTTAAACCAGGAAGTGTTTCTTTGTTCTGCTGGAATGATTGCCTCTTTGTCCATGAACAGATTCATCATGAGTACAATTAGGTGCTCTTGTATTCCCTTTCTTCACAATGTTATGCATAATTTGTAGTGATCCACACAATCAGATGCATTTGCATAATCAATAAAACATAGACATCTTTTGGTATTCTCTGGTTTCAGCTAATATCCACCTGACATCAGCAATGATGTGTCTGATTCCAGACCCTCTTCTGAATCCAGCATGATTTTTCTGGCAGTTCCCTGTCAATATACTGCTGTGGTCACTTTTGAATGATCTTTAGCAAAATTTTACTTGCTTGAGCTATTAATGATATCATTCTATAATTTCTACATTTTCTTGGCTACCCTTTCTTGTGAGTAGGCACAAATATGGATCTCTTTCAGTCAGTTGGCAAGGTAGCTGTTTCCCAAATTTCTTGGCATAAACAAGTGAGAGCTTTCAGTGCTGCATCTTTTTGTTGAAACATCTCAACTGGTATTCCATCAATTCCTGGAGCTTTCTATTTTGCCAATTCCTTCAAGGGAGCTTCTACTTCTTCTTTTGGTACCATTGGTTTCTGATGATATGCAATCTCTTGACATGGTTGGTCATCCACCAATACTTTTTGGTATAATGACTCTGTGTATTCCTTTCATCTTCTTTTGGTATTTCCTGCATCATTCATTATTTTCCCTGTAGAATCCTTTACTACTGCCACTCAAGGCTTGAATTTTTTCTTCAATTCTTTAAGATTGAGAAAAACAGCATATTCTTCTCTTTTGGTTTCCTATGTCCAGCTATTTGCACATATTATAATATTTGATTTTGTCTTCTCAAGTTGCCCTTTGAAATCTTCTATTTACTTCTTTTACTTTGTCCTGTCTTCCTTTTACTTTAGGTGCACAATGTGCAAGGTCAAGTTTCAGAGTCTCTTTTGACATGTAATTTGGTATTTTCTTTTTTTCCTGTCTTTTTAATAGGTTTTTGCTTTCCTCATGAATATGTCTTTGGTATCATGCCACAACTCCTCTGGTCTTCAATCATCAGTGTCTAATGCATCAGATCTATTCTTGAGATGGTTTCTGAACCCATCTGGGATACATTCAGGGCCATCTCTGGCTCTTGGACACTTGTCCTAATTTTCTTCAGTGTCATTTTGAACCTGCATATGTGCAGTTGATAGTCTTATGCACAATCATCACCTGGTCTTTTTCTGACTTTTATTATTCAGCTTTTCCATTGTCTTATTCTACAAATGTAGTCAATTTTGTTCCTGTATGTTCTATCTTGTGAAACTCCATGTGTAGAATCACCACTTACATTGGTAAAAAAAATGAATTTGCAATGAAAAGGTCATTGATCTGACAAAATTCTATCATGTAATCTCCAGCATCTTTCTGTCAATAAGGCCATATTTTACAACTACTGAGCCTTCTTCCAGTTTTTGTATTCAAGTCATTAGTAGTTATCAGTGCATCCTGATTTCAGGTTCAGTCAATTTCAAGCTAAAAGTGATGATAAAAATCTTCCCTATCTTCTTTTGTGGCCTAGTGGTAGGTGCATAAATTTGAATAATAGCCATATTTACTTGATTTTCCTATAGATGTATGGATATTACTCTATCACTGACAGCATTGTGCTTCAGGATGGATCTTGAGATGTCTTTTTAAATGGTGAATGCAACCCCATTTCTCTCTAAACTATCATTCCCAGCATAGTTGACCATATGATTATCTGACTCAAAATAGCCTATAACAGTCCATTTTATCTCATTAATGCCTACAATTGGGAGAAGGGCCTGGCAATCCACTCCCAAGGCAATCCCAAACAGTCAGCCATTGAAAACCCTATGAGGGTCACTATGAGTCGGATACGGACTCAACAGCACATAACAACAACAACAATGCCTAGAATACTGGTATCTATGTGCTCCATTTTACTTTTGATAATTTCTTATTTTCCTAGTTCATACTACATATATTCCATGTAGTACATTAGTACACATTCAGTCAAAATGTACATCCTGACCACATGCCTCTGTCTCCTCCGTATGTGACTGGCAACATTCTAAAGCCTACATTCATAATTAGTCTCACTTGTTTTATTAAGCCTTGGGTTTATATATTTTTTGCAATTTATATTTTTAATTTTTAGGTATTTTTAACTTTTAAAGCTTTATTATGATGTATATAATCTTTGAGGGATATAACTTTTATATTTGTATTGTCAAGTTGATTTATGCTAATGAAATTCTCTGCAGTTCATTCATTTCCTTATATCAATAAACAAATGTTCATTCATCAGTTTTTTTCATCAATGGGCCTATAGGTCATTTTCAAGTTTTATTTTTATAAATAGCAGTGCTAGGAACATACATGTATACAAGGAATAAATCTTCTTGGTTACAAGACTAAGTGCTGAATCATATATGAAGGTTCAGGTTTCAGAGATAATCCATTATTCTTGAAGTTATCACAAAAACGTAGAAATGCATCTGCTCTAGCAATTGATATTATTAGTCTTTTTAATTGTGTTAATGAATAGATATAAATAATGTCACTGTACCCTTAATCTGCTTTTCCCTGATTATAAGAGATTGTAATT
>VMDO01012688.1:0-61173 GCA_007922755.1 Pedetes capensis | reverse complement strand
TGGAGGAAGAGGAGGCCCCCGAGCTGGGGGAGTAAGGTGACTAGGAGACGTCACTGGAGTGGAGGAGGAGGAGGAGGAGGAGGAGGAGGAGGAGGAGGGGGAGGAGGGTGGGGGGGAGCTAGGAGGGGAGAGGGAGAAAAAGCACATTTCCAAAGCCAGGCACTTCCCAAATTACAAAATGAGGCGCAGAGCGGGCAGGAGGGGAGCCAGGTCCACCCTGGCAGTTTGGGCGACGCGGCTGCTGTGGCTGACAGCCCGCTTGTGTGCAGCCCAGCCGGCGGCACAGCCGGAGAGCAGGCTGGGGCTGTCTTTGTAGACAGGGCATCGGAGACACTCTCAGAGTGTGTAAGAAAAGGCTGGGGGGCCACAGGGCTGGGGACTGACCACTCTGATGCACCGTCCGGACCTGGAGGGTCCATTAGGCATCGTGCCCACTGCTTGAGGCCTGATCCCCCAGCGCACCAACCAGCACAGGCCCGTGTGGCTTCACACGGGTACGTGTCACAGGGAGCCGTGGCGCTCGTGTCGCACGTGTGGCTCACATGTATCATGTGTCACAGAGCATGGTGGGTGAGGCATCCAGTTCTCCCCTAGGCAAAGCATCCTGTTGTTGTTGTTGTTGTTAGGTGCCGTCCAACTCCATAGCTGACTCATAGTGACCCTCAGGGTTTTCGATGGCTGACTGTTTCAGGATTGCCTTGCGAGTGGGTTGCCAGGCCCTTCTCCCATTTTTGTGGTGCTGGGAATTGAACTCAGGTCCTCAGAGACTGCAGCGCAGCACTCTACCAACTGAGCTAAATCCCAGCCCAAAGCATCCTGGGAGGTTCCAAAGGGCCTGATGACGTCTGCGGTACACGTGTGTACACGCCTGGGCACGCATGTCCTGTGAGCCGTACCCACCTGCTTCAAACTGTACCTTCTGCTCGGGGAGCTAAGCAGGGCGGACAGGGGCTCTGGACAGGCCCGGGTGGCTCCTAGGGGACAGGGGCTTTGGGATGGCGGCTGTTCTCAGACCCCTCCTCCTCCAGAGCCTCACTGGGCTGGAGGTCTGGGTACGGGCAGGAGGCACTGGCTGCCTCAGGCAGGCAGGTGAGTCTGTCTGGCCCCATGGCTGCCTGCTCACACCCTCCCAGCTCCCTGTCCAGCCAGTCTGCCCCCTGCCCAAGGTCCACCACACCCGAGGTGAGGCCAGGAGCCTCTGCAGGCAGGGGGTCCTCAGGCTCCAGGTCTTGGAGATGGAGACCAGGGTTCCCTTTGGAGGCACCGAAGTCAGAATGGACGATGACCTCAGCTTCCACCTGGTTCCTGCAGGCTGGGGGTGGCTTCTTCCTCCCGTTGCCCTGGTTGAGAGCACAGAGCACAAAGACCAGGTGACCATTGCGGAGAAAGAGCATCAGAAAAATGACCAATGTGCCGGGCGTGGTGGCGCATGCCTGTCATCCCAGCAGCTTGGAAGGTGGAGGCAGGAGGATTGCAAGTTCGAGACCAGAGGCAGTCTGTGTAACTTAGCGAGACCCTGTCTCAAAAAGTAAAAAAATGGGCTGGGGGTACAGCTCAGTGGTCCAGCACTTGCAGAGCACGCAGGCGCGAGGCCTTGGGTTCAACACCCAGTACCGCAAAAAAAAAAAAAAAGAAGAAGAAGAAGAAAAATGACCAACGTATGTGGGCTGAAGAGAGACTGGCCGCGATCAGAGTATGTATCACGGGAGCAGGGGGGAACGGAACCAGGACTGTCCTGCCCAAGGTGATGCTCGGACGGCGAAGGCAGGGGGACACGGAATGTTCCCCAGTTGCCCTTGTGGAAGCATTCCAGAAGCACCAGCTGTGAGGCCCCGAGGACAAGAGGAGGGGCTGAACGTGTCAGGCCAGGTCGCCCCTCAGGTCCACGGCAATTCTGCTGTGGGCCACTCAGGTCCGGGCAGAGGAAGGACTGCCCCCAACCAAGTGAAACACAGGTTTCCCCAAACTGGCCTGCCTGCCACCCACTCACCTTTGGAGGCTCCAGGGTCCCCTGGCTAGACTTCTAACCCCCAGCAAGGAAACCGCCCAGAGGCCTCCGGAGAGCGCCCAGCCTCCTCTCCTCGGCGTAGGGACTGGTCCCTGCCCTCCTCCCCTGCCCCCCCAGGACACTGACCTTTATGGCGTCATACACCAGAGCCTGCAGCAGCAGCGTCTGCCCGGTTCCTGCTGGGGGCAGCAGGGCCCGGGCCAGAGAGGGTCTGGGGCCGGCCTGGGGCAGCTCGCAGCTGGCCCACGAATCAGCCCAGCTCGGCCCACCGGGCTGAGCCCAGGAGATCTGCACAGGGGGAAGAAGGGGAGCTTGAGGGGCAGGCTGGGTGCCGGGCGTGGGGTGCCCATTCTCCTGGCCCCCTGCTATCTCCTGCCTAGGAGCCACCCCAGGCCTGTCCAGAGCCCCTGTCCATCCTGCTTCGCTCCCCTGAACAGAAGGTACAGTTTGAGGCAGGGGGTACAGCTCACAGGACATGCGCCTCCCCAAACTGGGGATCGGTGGGGGGGATTTGAGGTGCAGTCCTCCTGCAGACAAGCCAAACACCCAACGCTCTGCACAGCCCAGGCTTCTGGGCCTGACAGGCTCTTCCTGTCCGCAGAAGCAGGGAGAAGGAAGGAAGGACTGAGCGTCTGCTGGCTGTGATGTGCCACCACTTCTGGCTTGGAGGGGACGTCCCCTGCAGGGGCCTTCTGGTCCTCAACTCAGTCCCACTTGGCCACAGCCAAGCTGACCAGCTTTTTCTCCCCATGTGTGGGAAGGTGGGGTCTTAAGATGTCTCCCAGCCCTGGGAACACAGGGCAGCTGTACCATCTGCAAGCACAGACTGGGGTCCCTTCCCTGGGAGAAGCAGGCTGTCCTATCGAGGGGACAGAGGTCCACTTGCTTCCCAGCCCAGCCAGCCCATCCACGGAGAGGGACAGGCTTCTCCCTGGCCCTTAGCCCCCGCAGCATTGCCGTCTCACGTTGGGCTCTGGCGCCCCCTAGTGTCTCATTTGAGAATGGGCCACCGTGTGGGACGCACCGGCCCAGGCTCCAGGCTCACCTTTCTCTTGGAGTGGCCCTGGCATTCGGAAGCACTGCCACCCATCAGGCTGTGCACTTCAGCCTTGTCCTCCGCGTCTGAGGGTGGGGGCGACCAGTCCTGGGGGCGGGGGTGCACGAGGGACTCCAGTTCGTGTGCGGCGGGGAGACTGGGGGCGCCCAGCCGGGCTCTGGAGTACAGCGCCGGGTTCCCCGCCGTGGAGGTGGACAGGCCGGGGAGGGCTTCCCTGGAAGGGACGAGGGGACGTGAGGCCAGGTGGCCAGAGGGAGGAGGAGGGCGGAGCTGGGGTCCAGTCTGGCCATGTCTCTGGGCAGGATCCTGCCCACCTATAGGATGTGGTTTCCCAGCGTGGGCACCGAGGAGGAAATGAGCATTGTCAAAACAGCCTGGCACAGCAGGTGCAGCCCTTCCTTCCTTGGCTCCAGACAAGTGAAGACCCGGGGCTTCCATTTCTAAGCTGCTGGCTGCAGCAGAGGGAGCAGGAGCCGGGCATCTGGGAGCCCCCTAACTCCATCCCCCTTCTCATGAGAGCATTACCCTCCATCGCTTCACCCCAGAGTCCTAGGAAATAAATGAATCGGTCAAGTGTTTTTCAGTGCTAGAGAGCAAACCCGGGGCCTCGCGCACGCTAAGCGAGGGCATTCTCACTGAGCTGCCGCCCAGCTCCCAGAGTCCTGACTTTAACGGGGCGCCTGGGGAGGGGGCTAGGGCAAGTCCTGACTGTGTTCCCTGTGCATCCAATCTGTAGCCCTTCCTGGAAATGTGTGGCCGGCTGGCTCCCTCGCCCACCTGTGGGGCACTCGTCGAAGGCCGGCACACATGCACGCCAGGAGGCAGAGGAGGCCCAGGCAGACTCCCACGATGATGCCCGTGACTGAGTGCACATCCAAGGCATCTGGGGGGGAGGCAGAGGGACAGAGCGGGTCAAGGGCAGGAGAAGGGCATGGGACTCAGAGATCAGGATGACCCGCAGCTTCTGCAGGATACCACTGGCCTCAGCCTCACCCTTTCGGTGCTTGCAATTTTCTTCTTCTTCTTTTTTTTCGTGGTACTGGGGGTTGAACCCAGGGCCTTGCACCTGCATGCTTTGCAAGTGCTGGACCGCTGAGCTGCACCCTCAGCCCATTTTTTTTTTTTACTTTTTTGAGACAGGGTCTCGCTAAGTTACGCAGACTGCCTCTGGTCTTGAACTTGCGATCCTCCCATCTCTGCCTCCCAAGAGGCTGGGATTACAGGCGTGCGCCCCCCCGCCCCCCCGTGCTAATGCTCTCGAATTCTTAATAACTTTTCAAAGAAAGGGCCCTGTATTCCCATCTTGTACTGCAAGTTATGTAGCCAGCACTGCTGCGCACCCCCACCCCATAAAGCTTGCCGCCCACAAGCCAATCCTCTGGTCAAAGCAACTGCCCCCGCAATCGGTGTCCACTCGGCGGCCGGGGGGCCTCCTTCCTCCTGCAGGTACCTGAGAGCTTCTCCTGGAGGGTGATCACATCCTGCAGGCGGGAGAAGGGCCCGGGCCCCACCTCCGTGCGCGCCCCCATCTTGAAGAAGTACCTGGTGTCGCTCTCCAGGCCGTGCACCTCGGCACTGAAGATGTTCCCTGGGGGCGGGGAGCAGGGGAGCAGCGTGGGCAGGGGGCCGGGCCGCCGAGTGGACCTGGTACCCAAGCAGGACCGTCCGCCTGCTTTTCCCAGAAGCTCTCAGAACCGACATGAGCACCAGGATCGCCGGAACTCGGGAGGCCCGCACGCCCCCGTACGGGGCCCTCACCCTCCGTGGTCAGCAGCGTCCACTGGTGCTCGGGCTGGGTGTGGTTGCTGCTGTAGAGGATCAGATACTCCACGATCTCGCCGTTGGGCTCCGTGGGCGGGCACCAGTGCAGGCGGACGGTGGACGGCGTGAGCGGGCTCAGGCGCAGGTCGGACGGTGGCGTCGAGGGCCCTGGAGCGCGGGGGCGAGGACGGAGAGACGGGAGCTGAGAACCCCAGCTCCGGGGCGGCAGGGAGTCAGGGGACACGGACGCGGTCCCCCTTCCTCCTCTGTCACGGGATCGAGGCGCATCACGGAGACGAGGCCTGGTTTCCAGATGGGGAATTTATGGAGGCACCGGGGGGTGGGGGGTAGACACGGGCAGTGCTTCCCCCGCTCCCAGAAACCCCTCCCCCCCAGAACATGCGGGTTCCAAAGGATGCTTCAGACGAGGGGCAACGGGCTGGCGGCGCGGGGGCCGGGCCACTCACGGTCAGGCAGCGTGGAGCGCTCCACCACCGAGCCAAACGGCCCGTCCATGTCCACGCCGTGCGACTGCACCGCAAACTCGTATTTAGTGAACGGCTTCAGCCCGCCGATGAGGATGTCTTCTCCAGAACTGCCAGGGCAGGAACTGGGTTGGGGCCCCCCAGACCTATGCCCCTGCTACCTGCTGCAGCCCAGGGGCCCTAGAGGGGAGCTACTGTCTGGCTTGGGGCCACTACCACCACCCAGAGGCTCTACAGAGAGGTCTGATGTACTATGTTGCTCTGTGTCTAATTTCCAAGCTAGAGCCCCTCCTCCAGGAAGCCTTCCTGAATTAATCCAGGTTATTCTGCACCCAAGGAACCTCGCAAGCATCTCTTCCTTGGGTTGACTTTTGCCTCTGCTGTGACTGGTTGTGCTGCTTCTTTTGCAAGGTTCTTCTGTCAAGGCAGAAGGTCCTTAGGTTGCCTCCTACCGGGTGGGAGGGCAGAGCCCTTTCCTCATCCAATGGGAGGCTCTGAGGTTGGACCAACAGGTGGGTCCTGCACCTTACCCTCCCCAGGCTGAGCACAGGCCGTGACATGAGGGCCTGGAATCAGAAGGGCCCTTCCTTCTCACTGTTACCCTCTGGTCAGCAGGGAAGGAGGTGGACCCCCTGCGGACTCACAGTGCGCCCCCGCCCCAGTGGAAAGGTGAGCTGAGCCCCAGGGTCCTCCCCTCTCCCCCTGCTGCCTCCTCTGACCCTCACAGTAGGAGCCCACCTCCCCACCTGGTATAATAGGTGACCAGGGAGGCATTCCTGAGACCCCAGGGGCTGAAGCGCACGGTGTAGTTGACGATTTTGACCGTGGTGAAGTCCGGCTTCTTCCACCGGAGCCAGATGGATGTGGAGCTGTTGGACTCTGCGTGGACGTGGGCGGGGGGCAAGGGCGGCCCCCTCTGGATGGGCAGGTCTAGAGCGTGAAAACCAGAGTGTGGGGGAGGGAGGAGGGACAGGGAGAGGGGCTTACACTTTCCAAGCCTCGCTCTTGAGCCTTTTCTCTCTTTTTTTTTTGCAATACTGCAGGACTGAACCTAGGGCCTCTCATGCTAAGTAAGTGCTTTGTCATTGAGCTGCACCCCAACCCTTTTTTAAATTTTAACACAGGGTCTCCTCTGGCCTGGAACTCACAATCCTCCTGCCGCATCCTCCTGGGTAGTTGAGATTACAGGTGTGTGACATGGTGCCCCCCCCCCCTTGTTTAAGACAAAGTCTTTCTACATAGCTCAGGCTGGTCTTGAACTCTAGACCCTCCTGCCTCCACCTCCCAGGAGCTGGGGTGATAGGCATGCACCATCATACTTAGTGCCAGACCTCTTTTGATCCTGTGAGTTGGGAGGGTATTATCCACTCTTCACAGACAACACAATTAAGACTCCCAAGAGTTTACATGATTTTTGCCAAAGTCACACATATAGCAAATTATGGAGCACTAGTAGTAAGAATGGGCTGGGATTTAGCTCAGTTGGTAGAGCGCTGCGCTGCAGTCTCTGAGGTCCCGAGTTCAATTCCCAGCACCACAAAAAAATGGAAGAAGGATGTGGCAATCCACTCCCAAGGCAATCCCGAAACAGTCAGCCATTGGAAACCCTATGAGGGTCGCAATGAGTCGGATACCGGATACTGACTCAATGGCACCTAACAACAATAGTAGTAAGAATAGCCTGCAGCCATAGCCCTGTGGCATCTGATCTCATCAGATCTCAGAAGCTAAGCAGGGTCAGGCCTGGTTAGTACTTGGATGGTAAACTGCCTGGGAATACCAGGTATTGTAGGCTTGGGAAAAGGACCCGGAAACCCACTCCCCAAAATCAATCCACCATTGAAAACCCTACGAAGAGCAGAAAAGCACTGGCAATAGTGTTTCACCTGCTGTACATAGGGTGAGTCGGATACCGACTCCATGTCACCTAACAACAACAACAAGTAGTAAGAATGCGATAGAGACAGCACATCATGACGGTTAAGAGCCCAAACTCTGGAGCCAAGCTCCCTTGGTTCAAATTCCACTTCCTAGCTGTGCGACTCTGGAGAAGTTAACTTAATCTCTCTGTGCCTCCATTCCCTACTCGGATGGGATGACAGTACCTACCGCATGGGGTTGTTATGAAGATTAAATTAGTTGATACTCGTTAAGCAGAAGAGAATCTGGCATATCGTATGTACTATTTGATGATAAGTATTTATTATGTAAACATAAAATAAACTCCGTGAGAGCAGGCACTTTCTGTTGTTCATCACTAAATTCCCACAACAGAGCTGGCACGTAATAGATACTCAGTAAAACATTTGCCAAATGAATAAGTGAACAAACTGGAATGAGAACTCAACTTTCCTGGCTTCTGATCGAGCCCTTTTCCTGCCAAACCAGATGGCTGAAAATCAGCCTGGGAAGTTAGGGGTGAGGGAGGCTCATGATGGAAAACTGAGGTGTCCGATGCAGGGCCACGAGGGAGGGTACTGCCATGTAAAGATGTGCCAGGGAGCCTTGGGCTACTCCCCTTACCTCTCTGAGACTCAGTTTCCCCATCTTACCCTGCCTAGCGCTGATACATCACCTGATAGTGTGACACAGGCAGATGTATTTGAAAAATTGCTATAGGGTCCAACCTGAGGTCAGGAATCACGGACAACTATGCGCTTTCTCTCTGCCCAAATCTCAATTAGCGCTGCTCATGGATGCTTTGGAATGATGGTGCTGTAGATCAACACTGAATACACCATGTGCTGCCAAAACAACCAACGGATCTGTCTAAAGGAAGTGCAACCAGAGTGCTCCTTGGAAGCAAGGATGGCTAGACTGCATCTTACATATTTTGGACCTTTAGTCAGAAGGGACCAATCCCTGGAGAAGGACATCATGTTTAGGAGAGTGGCAGGTCAGTGAAAAAAAAAAAAAAACCCTCCACCAGATGGATTGCCACAGTGTCTGCAACAATGGGCTGAAACATAAATAAGATCATGTGCCTGGCACAGAATCGGGGAGTGTTTCGTTCTGCTGTACATAGGGTCGCTATGGGTCGGACTCGACTGGACGGCACCTAACAACGACAATAACATGGCTAATGAAAACAAGGTGGTAGGTCCAAAAAGATGGCACAGAAGTCCGGGCTTCTCCCTGGCAGGGCTGAAGAGGACCCCTACCTAGAAGGATGGGCTTGGGGCTGGGCCTAGGCTCCCACACTGCCTGCCCCCGGGCTGGCTGGAGGAAGGAGGAAAGGAAGCAGCTCCGGGCCCCCTGCCCCGGCTTCCCTCAGCCTCACCTGGCGTGGGCGCCTTCTCCGTCTTGCCCTTCCACACCGCCGCGTAGCCGTCCTCGTGCTTGTTGAAGGCCACGAGCTTCACCTCATATAGCTGGCCAGGGACTGGGGAAGGTCACGGGGTCACTCAGGCTCCCTCGCCCCTCCCCAGAGCACAGGCCACCGCCTCTGACTCCTGGGCCCCGTGCCGCTCGCTCCGGGCCGGCGGCTCCGGCCTCCTCACCTAGCTGGGTCAGCTCATCCGGCCCCTCACCTAGCTGGGTCAGCTCATCCGGCCCCCTCACCTAGCTGGGTCAGCTCATCCGGCCCCCTCACCTAGCTGGGTCAGCTCATCCGGCCCCCTCACCTAGCTGGGTCAGCTCATCCGGCCCCCTCACCTAGCTGGGTCAGCTCATCCGGCCTCCTCACCTAGCTGGGTCAGCTCAAACTGCTTCACTTTCTTCTTGAGCCTGACGGGGCCCACATCCCAAGCCTGGTCTCCGTGGCCCCCCGGGGGGCGGTCGCCATCAGCCTCCTCCTCAGCCCCCACCGCCCGCCAGTACAGCTTGTAGCCCGAGATCTGCGTGGGGTGAGGCGGCGGCTGCCACGACACGAGCAGGGACTCCATCTTTGCCCGCACCTTCAGCTCTGCGGGGGCTAAAGGGACTAGGGGCGGAGGACCAGGACGGGTGGAGGAGGAGGAAGAGAATGGGGAGTGGGGAGGAGGAGGCATGGAGGGAGGAGGGAAGGGGAGAAGCAGGAGATGGCTCCGTGAGAGGCTGGTCAGCCCCTTGCCAGGAAAGCAGGGGCATCTACGAAGGGGTCAGCAAGGGGCACCTGTGGGTAGCCGACTGGGTGGGGCCCAGAGCAGCCTCTGCAAGTCTTCTGAAGGAACAAATGTGGGCGAGGCCGCTGAGGCCCGGAGGGAGGCCTGGGGCCACTGGAGTGGAGGCCCGGCCCACCCGGAGCCCAGGAGTGGGGTTTACTACACCACAGCCTACTTAATGAGTTCTTTTTTTTCTTTTTTTTTTTTGCAGGACAGGGGGTTGAACCCAGGGCCTTACACCTGCATGCTTTGCAAGTGCTGGACCATAAGCTGCATCCCCAGCCCATTTTTTTTTTTTCTTTTTGAGACAGGGCCTCGCTAAATTACACAGACTGCCTCTGGTCTCGAACTTGCAATCCTCCTGCCTCCGCCTCCCAAGCCGCTGGGATTACAGGCGTGCACCACCGCGCCCGGCTACAAGTTCTTTATTTACAATATTTATTACTCCTTATGATCCCCACTGGCAGGAAATGAGGCCCTGGGTGGACAGAAGGGTTACCCAGGCAGAGCCCTTCACCCCTACCCCCAGGCCTCCCTTGCCCATCAAGCAGGGGGAGCCACAGAAGGTCTGCGATGGAGGGGGTGTTGGGGCAGTGGAACACCCCCATCTCCCACCCACCGCCCTGCCCTGCCCCTCCAGCCCTGTACCGTGGCTATGGTTGTGCACACCGGGCATCCTGTGCTGCATCCACTGGGAGGGGGCCCCGTAGCCGGCCCCGGTGCCAGCTGAAATCCGCACCCTGTACACCTTGCTTGGCTGGAGCGAGTTTAGTGTAATCTGTGTCTCGTTTCCTGGCACCTCGGTGGAGAAAGTCTGATCTGCTGAGACAGAAAAGACGGGCTGCTGGGGTCGCCCAGAGGACCATGACCTCTAACTCCCTGTGCTGACCCTTCCACTGTGCATCCTGGGTCCTCAGTGCCTCTGGACACTGCAGCTCCATGGCTGCACTCAGCCATCAGCCTCGGGCTGGCATGCAGAGAACACGGCACACCCTCCCGTTTCCCATGTGCTGTACCGGCCCCAGCATGCGCGCCAAGGGGCAGGCACGCCTGAAGACCCTCAGTACCTCCTGGCTTCTAGAGCCCTGCCCTGAGCCTGCTTCCTTACTCTGCTCCCCCCGCCCTTCTCCCGACTCCCCCCTTTCAGGGCCTCCCCACAGTACCCACATCTGCCCTCATTCGCCCTCCCCAGGCCCCATGTTGCCCAGCCCCGCAGGCGCACCATCTACCTCCCGACCCCTCATCTGCTCTGTAAGCTGGAAGGGCTCCCGGGGCCACCTGGGCCACCTGCCTCGGGTCACAGATACAGAAACCGCTGCCGGGCGCAGTGGTTCACGCCCGTAATCCCAGCAGCTCCGGAAGTGGAGGCAGGAGGATCGCAAGTTTGAGACCAGAGGCAGTCTGCACAACTTGGTGAGACCCTGTCTCAAAAAGTAAAAAAAATGGGCTGAGGGTGCAGCTCAGTGGTCCAGCACTTGCAGAGCATGCAGGCGCGAGGCCCTGGGTTCAACTCCCAGTACCGCAAAAAAATAAAAAAATTTAAAAAAAGGGAAAGAAAAAGAAACCGAGGCAGACTCCAGTGGCAGCTGCTGCGGAGCAGGTGACACTTGAACCCAGGTCTCCCTCCGTCTCTAGCAACCCTCTTCGCTGTCCCTTTTCATTCCCGCTGCCGCCACCCCAAGTCCACACTGCTCTTTTCCGGGGTCAACTCTCCCCCAACCCCTGGCCTCGTTCCCTCAGACTCCCGGCCCTGCTCAGGCCTGCAGCTCCCTGACGCACCCCCACCCTGGTGATTCCCCGCCATGCCTCCCTCGCCTGCTCACCTTCCTTTCCCAAGCCATACTCTATCTTGTACTTCACGACCTGCCCATTGCTCAGGCTGGAGGGCAGCGGCAGCCAGGCCACCCTGATGTCCGAGGGGTTGGGGCTGGACAGGGCGAGCTGAGGTGCTGCACTGGGGACTGAGACAGAAGAACAGGGGCGTGAGCTGTGCTCCGCCGACACGGGAGGCGAGGCTCGGGAGCAGTCAGAGGCCTGCCCGGGGCATGCGGCAAGTCGGAAGCAGGCCCAGGACCAGGATCTGAGGGAGGAAATGGAGCCTCTCAGGGGAGCCTCTCAGGGGAGCCCCACGCTGGAGGCCAAGGGGACATCTTTCCCACCCGGAAGCTAACACACAGCGTGTGGCACGGTCTTCCACATGCTAATGGCTTAATGCCACTGGCCCCTACACTGGCTGGAAGGTACAAGGCCGTCAGGGAGAAGGACTGTCTGATGCGGGGAATCATGGACCTGGGTTCAAGTCTCAGTTGTACCACTGACCTTGGACAAGTCACTCTCCTTTTCTGGGCCTCGGTTTCCCAACCGTGAATGGGGAAGGAGCACCCATGCCACTCGCTTATAGGGCACAAAAGAGGCCACAAGGTGGGTGAAAGCGCCTTGGCAAACACTAGTCAGAGAAGGGGTGCTATGATCCCCAGGGGGGTCTCTGGGCCCCAGGCTGCCCAGCGCGGTTTCAGAGGCCCTACCGTCATCCAGTGTGTGGACCAGGGCAGGGACGGAGGTGCGGCTGGCCCCCAGCTGGGAGTAGGCCACCACATAGAACTCATAATCCGTGTTGGGTTCCAGGTCTCGAACCTGTAGCTCTGTGGTGTCATTGTTCACTGCGAACTGGTATTCCACATTGTCCACGCCTGCGGTGGGGACACAGGAACACAGGGACTGTCATAGGGCCATCCCAGGTGCTGGCCAGCTGGAGTCGGGCTAGGGAGCCTTCATATTGTCCCAGTCTCCAGAATAATCTATGTATAGCTAAACCATCTCAGATAATCTGGACTGGACAGCAGAAACTCTCTCGCTCCTACTCTTCTCCTGGTAGGAATTCCTCCACTGGTTAGGAAGTGCCTTCTCGTGACTAACTGAAATGACTCCTGCCACAGTTAACTGGGGAGGGAGGTCGCTCCAGGAATGCCACAGAATTTTTCTCTCTTACAGCCAACACGGCTAAGGGGCAGTGGCGCCACACATGGACCTTTCTAGCACCAGGTTGAAGATCAGTGCCTAACAGGTGCGTCTCTCCTGAGGGCCCCCACGGCGCTCCACCTGTCCCCCAAAGTACCCACCTACCAGGCAATCCTTCAGTCGTCCAACTTGTGTCCCCTCCCCTCCCTAATGTGCCCTGCGAGGGGACGCCTCTGGCCTTGTGTAGACCCGTACCTCGTGCCTTCTGGTAGTGGAGCGAGAAGCCAATGATCTGTTCGCTGTGCAGCTCGGGCCGCTTCCAGGCCACCAGCACGGCGGAGCTGCTCAGCGGCGTGGCCGTGACCCGAGTGGGGGCACTGGGCAGCCCCTCGCGCACCACCACGGCCAGCAACGCGGCGGCGCACGCTGTTCCTGCGCTGTTCTCCGCCACGCACTGGTAGTAGCCAGCGTCCTGCAGGCCGATCTGCGTGATGACCAGGCTGCCGCCCCCGCCCTGGACCTTGACACGCCCGTTGGGCCGCAGCGGCGCGCCGTCGTGCAGCCAGCGCAGCGCGGGTAGCGGCTCCCCGGACGCGCGGCACACGAAGCGCGCGGTGCTGGCGCGCGTGCGTGACAGCGCCTCCGGCGCCTGCGAGATGGCGGGAGGGGCTGGGGGCGGAGAGGCGGCGATGACCCCAGGCGGCTGAGGCCTCTCGTGTTCTGCCCCCTCCCCAAAAACCCCAAGTCCGCTCTGCCCGACTCCCCTCTCCAACCCCTAACTTCTCCCATTCGCTAAGCGCTCTAGGTCAGCGCAGACCACCCCAGCCCCTCCTGGCCATTCCCTTCCGCTCCCAAAGGACTCCGGGGCTCCTCAGCCTCCCTTTCGAATCTCCGCTCCTCCAGCCCTGACTCCACTCCCTCCCTCACCCGCCGGCTTCTCCCCTTCCCTCCGGTGTCTCCCGCACGCACCGGCTTCACCCTCTGCTCAGTGATCCCAGCCCTGACCGCGCCTGGCCCCCAGCTGGAGCCCCACCAGACCCTCCACTGTCCACCTGTCCCACTAGTCCCCGCCCATCCCCTGGGTCTCATGCCTTCCCGCCCCCATCACGCAGGCCCAATCACCCCTCTCCTTCCACCCTGACCCAACTCCTCCACTCGGTCCTCCAGGTCCCTGGTCTGCAGCCTTCCACGCCCCCTAAGGGCTCCTCCCACAAGCTCGCCCTTCCTGGTAGCTCACGATCACCTCTCTGACGCTCCGCTGCCCCCGACCACGTCCCTCATCTCCCTCGGCCCCGGGGAACCCTAATCTGGCCTCCCGCACGCGCGCCCCCAGCTCCCCCACGCGCCTCACCCAGCACGCGGAGCTCGGCTGCCGCCGTGGCGAAGTCGCGCGTGCGCGGCTTGTTGGCGCGGCAGACGTAGACGCCCGAGTGCCGGGGCTGTGCGCTGGCGATCAGGAGGTTGGTGCGGCCCAGGACGATGACATCCGTGGCGATGGGCTTCCCGTCTGGGGCGGCAGAGGGCGCAGGCTGGAGCGGGTCGCCGGGACTGCTCCTCCGAGCCCTCTCCGCACCTCAGGCAAAGCAAACACCACAGGCCCCGGCTCCAGGCTCAGTTGCTCACCACGCGGGCAGGTGGCCTGGAGCCCACCTGTCTAGGTCCGGAAGGGGCGGACACACAGCGCCCGGCTGGCAGGGCAGCTGCCGGCGAGGGTGTGCATGCCTGCGTAGAATGCGATCTGAGAATCCGTGGCACCCAGTGCAGGCACATAGTAGGTCCTCAGTGCGCTCCTCAGACACCACTGTTCCCATTAGTATTAAACTCCCTTCTCTCAGGAAGGACAGCCCCCCTCCCTCTACCGTGATGCAGATAATGCTGGGAAAGTTCAATCAGAACAAAGATTTGAATGCGTGCAGACTTTTATCTTTTCTCCCCCCAGTGCTGGGGATCGGCCGCTGGGTGGCACCTTCCCAGCTCTCAAACGCTCACCTGCAGCAATGTTGTGAGGAACAGAAATAAGAAAAGAGCCCAGCCCAGGGCGCCCTCAGTAGGGCTGAGGCGAGGGTCCTGAGTGGCAGACCCAGCGTGCTTTGTAAAGGAAACACACCACACAGGCTGGTGATGGTCCGTGCAACCTCCCCCATGCAGCGCCCAACCTTGTTGCCTGCCACACCGGGTCCCCACCCCCACGCATCGCTCCCCGACTTGCCACATATAAGATGCCACACCACCCTTTCCCGGGTGTCCTCCTGACCTTGCCTTTCCACTCACCCTGTCGGACCCAGGACACAAAAGGGGTGGGGTCAGCCGAGGCCACACATTCCATCACCACACTCTGGCCAGACACCACCGTGGTATTTTCCGGGGCTGCCATGATGACCACTTCCTGCCCCCTGGTGGCCGCCAGGGACCCTGGAGAGAAGACAGGCCAGCCTTGCCATGAGGCATTTTGCGCATGCGATGCCTCACCTGCTGCTCCCGATAACCTGAGCAGGGGTGGCAGAGGCGCAATGGCTCCACTCCACAGATGAGGAAAGGGGCCACCAAGTTTGGGCAGAGTTGGGACTGGACCTAGGGGCTCTGCCTCTTGGAACCAGGAGAATGGCCTCCAACACAGCACCGGAGAATGACCGGACAGTCCCCACCTACCCTATACTTCCCGCCGCAATCTAGCCCACCCCGGGGCAGAGGACTGCAGAGATATGGGTGGGGCACCAGACTTGGACTCAGGGCTGATTGCTTCTAGTTCCATTACTGGCAGTGACACTCTGTGTGACCTTAGGCAAGTCCCTTCCCCAAAAGGACTCAGGTTCCTGTGTGGGAAAGGCAGGGAGTGGGCTCGAGTTTCTGCCAGTGCCGCAGCTCCGGGAGTCCTGATTCCCAGCCAATTCTCAGTGTCCCTGGCCCTCTGCACCACGGTGACTCCCTCGTTTGTCCAGCAGGTGGAGACAGAGACCCAGCACAGGAAGAGAGTGACCCCCTCCGCAAGCCCAGGGGGAAGCAGGATTGGACTAAGGGACCAGGAGGGAGGCCACAGAAAGCGGGGCGAGTGAACGGCCCCCAGGAGAGGCTCCAAGGGAGATCTGTTGAGTCCCTGCTGGGTGCCAGGCCCTTTCCATTTTTCCATTTTCATCCCAGCTATTATCCTAACTTCCCTGAACTGGACTTTTTTTTTTTTTTTTTCCCCATCACTGGGAGTTAAACCCAGAGCCTCCTGCTTGCATGCTTTGCAAGTGCTGGACCACTGAGCTGTGCCCCCAGCCATCTTTTCTTTTTACTTTTTTTTTTTTGTGTGTGTGGTACTGGGGGTTGATCCCGGGGCCTCACGCCTGCATGCTTTGCAAGTGCTGGACCACTGAGCTGCACCCCTACCCCTTTTATATTTTTTTCCTTACTTCCTGAGACAGGGTCTCACTAAGTTACATAGACTTCCTCTAGTCTCGAACTTGGGATCCTCCTGTCTCCGCCTCCCAAGCCGCTGGGATTACAGACGTGCGCCACCACGCCCAGCTGTCTTTTTACTTTTTGAGACAGGGTCTCACTAAATTACGCAGACTGCTTCTCGTCTCAAACTTGCGATCCTCCCGCCTCTGCCTCCCAAGCAGCTGGGATTACGGGCGTGCGACACTGAGCCCGGCTCAAGTGGACATTTGATACTGAGTCCAGGGTCCAGGGTCACACAGATGGTAAGAAGAGAAGCCCGGATTCAAACCAGGTCTTTCGGACTCCAAAGCCTATGCCCTTCCTTCTCCCTATCACACCCGGGCAGGAGCTTTTCAAAGAATGGCAGAAAGGGACAGAAGCACAGGCCAGAGAGTCAGCCTTGCAGTGCAGAGCCAGGAGAGTGGGGTGAGTCCCTCAGTGCCTGGAGGTCTTAGGGTGCACAGAGGGGCAGGCGCCAGGGCTCCAGGTCACTGACACCTCTCCTCAGACACCGCGCCTCCACGTCAGTCCCCTTCCAACACAAGAGGCACAGAGACTCTGCAGGAAGGGAGGTGTCTGGCTTTGGGAGCTGGGGTCTTGGGTTCCAGCCCCAGTTCTAACTCCAATTGGTTGGATGGCACTGCCCTGCCGAGGCCTCATCACCTCATGTGTCCAATGGGATTCCTCCCTGTCAGCTGTCCGCAGGCAGGGCCTGGACCTCTGGCAGTCCCTTTCAGCTCTGAGGTGACTGGCTCCGGAAATCCCCCGGCTTCCCTCTTGGTGGTTCCCTTACCTCTGGGGGCCACGCTGAGGGGGGCCTCATGGCTGAGGCGCTGGCGGGCTGAGTTGGCGGCCACGCAGCGGTAGGAGCCTGTGTCACTCTCCTGAACATCCAGGATCTGGAGGACGCCATTGGGGAGAGTGATGAGCCTTGGGAAGGAGGAGAGGGCGACTGTGAGGGGGCGGGGCTGCAGGGAGGATGCATCAAGATGAAAGCAATGCAGATTAAAACGACAAGATGCTATTTTCAGCTGTCACACTGGCAAAGGCCAAAGGTTTCATTATACCCCGTGTGAATGAGGAAGTGGGGAGAAGTGACCCCCTGCCTTGTTGGTGGCCATCCAATACCCCTCTTTCCTAGACAGGCTGGTATATATAGCTCAACACCAAAACTGCATGGACCTTTTGGCTCAGCAATGCTACTCCTAGGACTCTGTCTCACAGATATTCTCTGTGCATGCAAGAAAACCTACATCGGGTGATATCAACACCAGTGTTACCCAAAAAGCAAGACTAGAAACAAGTCAGGTGTGCAAGTCTGGGGTGGGGACTGGCCTCCTGTGGAACTTCCTACCATGGAATATTACGTGGCTGTTAAAAAGCAGGCAGCTCTATGAGTGCTGATGGAGGGTGATCTCTAAAATGTGTTGGTGAAAAGCAATCACGTATGTGGAGATCCATATGCGCAGATGCTTGCTCATGCGCCGAGTGTCCCTGGGTAGTTGTCCCTGGGGAGGGAACCTGAGATCCTGGGAGTTGGGGTTATAAAGACTTACTTTTTATCATACATTTCTATATAGTTTGGATTTTTTTTTAATCCTTTGCCTGTATTACCTCCTCCCTCCCCTGATGAAATCTCTTTACTCACATTATCTCATTGGACCCTCAAAACAACCCAAGAGATAGAAGGGACCACAACCCCTATTTTATTTATTGGTGACAATACTGAGGCTCAGAGTATTTTCCTAGGGTCTCATTGCCAGAGCAGATAACACCTGAGCCCAGCTCTGCTGATGCCAATGCCATGTTCCGCATCTGCCTGTTTCCTCAGCCACTTGGCGGCCGGGAGTACTCGTGGAAGGGACCTGGTCTCCAGCAAGCCCCAGCCACCAGCCTGCACATCAGGTTAGGGGAGCGTGGTGGATGAGGGTGGTGTTCTCTGTGCCCCTGGCAAGAGGGCTGGGAAAGCCCAGACTCTGCCTGAGAAACAATGTGATTCGGAACAGGGAGGTCTCCAAAGTGGTTGGGACAGCAGGCAGCACAGTGGGTCCTATGCAAAGCAGGAATGATTGGGTCCATCTGGGACCCCTGCAGGGTCATCTCCAGGTGGAGAGTCCTAGCTTCTAAACAAAGCAAACGGGGTTGCCCCCGGGGTGTAAGCAGGGCAGGGTCAGAGGGAATGGGGCAGCTGTGTGCTCGGAGAAGTTAAATAACCTAAGTGTTCATCGCCTGATGAGTGGACCAACATATGACTCAGCCAGCAAAAGTGATAAAGTCCTGATGCGTGCTATCATGTGGATGCACCTCGAAAACTTTATACCAAGTGAACGACACCAGCCACTAAATGCCACATACCGCATGATCTCATTTCCATAAAATGCCCAGAATAGACACATCTACAAAGACAGAAAGTAGATTAATGGTTACCAGAGACTGTGGGCAGAGAAGATCCCTTAGCTCCTAGGGAAGCCGAGTTTGAGAAAATCTGAACACAGGGGAGGAGAAGTGGTTCAAGGGCCGGGGAGGAAGGATGGTGGCAGAAACTCTGGACTCAGGCCTGGAAATCTGCTGTGGTCCCAATACTCAGGGAAAAGCATAAAGTTGCATCACTGCTTGCCTCAACTCATCCCTCAGGCAACCCCCCTGTGCCTGCAGATGGACGCTCAGCTCCAACGCCTGCCCACAGAAGCGTTGGGGGCAGGGAAGCAGGAGGGAGTAGAGGGGAAATCCTGGGGCAGGACTCAGCCCACTGCCACAGAAAAACCGATGGGAAAGGCGGGCGCGGTGGTGCACGCCTGTCATCCCAGCGGCTCAGGAGGGGGAGGCAGGAGGATCGCAAGTTCGACACCAGGGGCAGTCTGCGTAATTTAGCGAGACCCTGGCTCAAAAATAAAAAAAATGGGCTGGGGGTGCAGCTCAGTGGTCCAGCACTTGCAGAGCATGCAGGCGTGAGGCCCTGGGCTCAACCCTGAGTACGGGGGCGGGGGGGGGGAGAGGATGGGAAAGGATGAGTGAGGGAGCAACAATCACGACCACCTAAACCAAGGCCCCACCCTCATCCAGGTCTATTCCACCCAACAGGCTCTGCAAGCGCCTTCCTCCTCCTCTTCCTCCCTCACTCTAGCTAGCTGACTATGCTGCCAGGAGCTGCACCCCTTTTTTTATCCTTTGCCTGTATTACCTCCTCCCTCCCCTGATAAAATCTCTTTACTCACATTATCTCATTTGACCCTCAAAACAACCCAAGAGATAGAAGGGACCACAATCCCTATTTTATTTACTGGTGACAAAACTGAGGCTCAGAGTATTTTCCTAGGGTCTCATTGCCAGAGCAGATAACACTTGAGCCCAGGTCACTTGAGCCCCCTTCCTAACCCCAGAGGTCCCTGGTCTCCCCAGGGAAGTTGTGCCCCAAGCCCCAAGAGTTACTACTTCCTTTAAAAGACACATCACATTTCCTCCACCATGCAGGTGAAGTGAATGAATGAGTTCCTTCCCCCAGACACGGAGCTGTTGCTGTGGCTGCAGAGGTGAGGGGAACCACTTCTAGTGTTTACCTAAACTCTCTCTGTTTTGTTAAAATGTATTTTTAGAAGCCCTGTCCTTGGGAAGATGTCCAAGATCTATTGGTTAGTGTGTGTCCGGGGGAGTCAAACTGTAGTGTTTATGCGGCAATCCTATTTTTGGAAAATAGACAAACGATTGGATATTCACAGAAAATACCAAGGTTGGCAAAGCTTGCATGGTTCGTGGGGGTTTCTCTGTGAGTGGGATTACTAGTGACTCCTATTTGGTAATCTTAAAAATTTTTTTTTCGTTTGGAACTCCCCCCCGCCCCCGCCCCGTGCTGGGGACTGAACCCTGGCCCTTGCACATGCTAGGCAAGCACTCTACCACTGAACTGCGCCCTTCGTCCTGAGTAGCCCAGGCTGGCCTGGGAGTCATGATCCTCCTGCCTCTGCTTCCCAAGTGCTGGGATAGGCATTTTTTAAGTTTGAAATTTTAAGCTGTGCACGGTGGCACATGCCTGTCATAGCAGCACTAGGGAGGCTTAGGCAGGAGGACTGGTACAAGCTCAATGCTAGCCCAGTCTACATGGCAAGTTCCAGGCTGTTTATTTATTTATTTTGCTATTCTGCATGCTAGGCAAATATTCTACCACTGACACACATTCTTGTTGTTAGACGCTGTCAGTTGTGTCTGACTCATAGCGACCCATAGGGTTTTCAATGGCTGACTGTTTCAGGATTGCCTGGGGAGTGGGTTGCCATGTCCTTCTCCCATTTTGCGGTGCTGGGAATTGAACTCGAGACCTCAGAGACTGCAGAGCAGCGCTCTACCCACTGATCTAAATCCCGATATACACTCGTAGTCCCTCTTTAATTTTAATTTTTTATTTTTTGCAGTGGGCGAGAGGCTGAACCCAGGGCGTCACGCATACTTTGCAAATGCTCAACCACTGAGCTGCATCCCTGGCCCCTTTTTTACTTTTTATCTGGAGACAGGGTCTCATTAAGTTGCACAGGCTGCCTCTGGCCTCAAACTTGTGATCCTCCTTCCTCACCCTCCTGAGTCACTGGAATTACAGGTGGCTGTCACAGTGCACAGCTCTTAAAATGGACATTCTAAAAGTGTGTGCCCTCCTGCACTTTGTTGTGTAACTGTGGGCTCCAACCCCACAGCAACAGTGCTGTGGCGGTAACTGGTTCCAACATACGTGATTTTATCAAGTGCCATTACACATCTGGACCAAAATTTTCTTACCCCAAAAAATGGGTTAAATAATTCTTGTCTTACTGACTTTACAGCCCTGATTCTCTTAATGTGCTAAGAACTCACATTAGAAAAAAGGCATAAACACTGTGAGTCACAAGCTCTAAACACAGTTTACAACGGTACAAACCATCCGTGTATTTCAAAGGACCGGAAGGGAACACTCGGAGAAGTAATAACTGTTTAGTCGGGCGACTCTCCACTCATTCCGTATAGCTGTGTATTTTACCATTTAAAATAAACTCAAATTTCAAGTAAAATGAAGGAGCTACTCACAGAACGGAAACCACCTCCATCCAACAGGAAGGGACTATTCATTCTCTAAGCCCAAGCCGGAGCCTGCCACCCCAAAAGGCCATCTAGGTCCAGATATTGGAGAACACAGAAGAGATGGCCCAGGAGCTCCCACACTAAGCGCCCTAGAAATCCACCCAGGGGGAGGATCCAGGGAGACCCCACCCAGGGAGACTCTCACCTCGAGGGACTGAAGGCATCGTGGACACTGGGAGAGTCTAAGAAGGGTGGACAAGGGAGCTCAGGGTATTTAAGTGCATTAGCTCCATGTTTCTCAAAACGTGAGTGAACGAATGATTTCAGATGGATCCAGATACGTTTGTTTTCATTCCACCAGTTTCTTTCTTTCTTTTCTTTTCCCTCCCTCCCTTCCTTCCTTCCGTCCTTCCTTCTTTCTTTCGCAGTACTAGGGGTTGAACCCAGGGCCTCAAGTTTACATGCTCTGCAAGTGCTGGACCACTGAGCTGCACCCCAACCCATTTTTTTACTTTTTTGAGACAGGGTCTCGCTAAATTACACAGACTGCTCCTGGTCCCGAACTTGTGATCCTCCTGCCTCTGCCTCCCAAGCCAGTGGGATTACAGGCATGCACCACCACGCCCAGCTTTCTACATATTTATTTTTATGGCTATCTTCTATTTACGGCAAATGTTGCTGGCTTTCCATTTCCTAGCCATGAGATAATGCTCTTTTCTTTCTTTCTTTTCTTTTTTTTTTTTTTTTTTTGGTGCTGGAGATGGAAACCAGGGCCTTGCACATACGGAGCACGGTACTCTACCACTGAACTACACCCCAAGTGCGATACTTTTCTTTTAATGTGGGCGAAAGTTACAAGAGATCAAGTCGATGTGAAGAAAAGTAATAAGTGATTAGGCAAATCGTATATGGGTGGCTACAATGACAAAGGTGGCTGTGAGTGTCTGGTATTTGGGAAACACTGCTTTCACTGATCACCGGTTCCTGTGGAAGAAAGATGATCCTCCGGATTATCCCTCATTATTAGAAATTAGTGGAAGGACCAGGGAATTGCCTTGGGGTTTAGTCTTTGCCATTACCTCCAATAACATGCACAGGCACCCTGACAGACAGAGTGTGTTATTTATTTACTTTTCCGACACACGGTCTCACTGTGTACCTCAAGCGGGCCTAGAACTCAGCAGGTAGACTTGTCTGGCCTCAAATGCTCATCAATCCTCCTGTCTCAGCCTTCCCGGTGCTGGGGTTATGGCCAGGCACCACCCGAGCTGGCTCAGAGTATTTTTATTAGCTGCACATGTACGCAGCCTACGCCCATGCCTACGGTCTCCTTCAAACCCCTGGGCCGAGTTTATGAATAGCATATTTGCACATGGACTATATCTGGGCACGTGTAAAAATACGTAGCCTGGCCATCATCGAGTTGCCGTTTTAGACATTTCTTTCTTCCCTTACACAATGTGCTGGGGCATGTGAGCCTGGCTTATTTATAGCCGAGGATCACTTTTCAGAGGACTTGGGGGAAAACACTCCCAGAGCCCAGGAACTGGCCGCTCAGGCCTCATGGGTGAGGCCTGTGGCTTCATGGGATGAAGTCGGAATTAGGTGTGGGGAGGAGAGGTCTGAGCCCTACCAGCTTGCTGAGAAACTTTGCACAAGTAACTTCTCTGCTCTGAGCCACAGTTGGGCCATCAAGCTCTAAACTCATATGCGGCACAAAGTTCTTCAGACCCCGCAGCTTCCCCACCAAACCACCAAATCACACCTACGAGAGGCCTGCGTGTCATCCCTGCTGGGGGTCAAGAGTTCAACATGCTGGAGACTAGCTGTGTGACCTGGGGCAAGTTACTTTTGTCTCTGATCCTCAGTTCCCTCATTTAACAATCCAGACAATAATAGCTGTCATATCCATATATGCAGATCTGGAAGGATGTTCATTACATACTAAGTGCAAAAAAACTTGTTCCAAAAAAATTGAGGGAGAATTGAACAAAAAAACCAGTTTATGTACAATTCTGAGAGTGCCAACAAAAGGTGTACACGTTTTAAGGATGTATGTTACCTATGTATTATTTTCCAATGTTGAATTGAACTATAGTAGCAATATATGGGGGGCTGGGATTTAGCTCAGTTGGTAGAGCACTGCGCTGCAGTCTCTGAGGTCCTGAGTTCAATTCCCAGCACCACAAAAATGGGAGAAGGGCCTGGCAACCCACTCCCAATGCAATCCTGAAACAGTCAGCCATTGAAAACGCCATGAGGGTCACTATGAGTCGGATACCGACTTGACGGCACCTAACAACAAGAACAGCAGCAATGTATAGTATGACATTCACTCAAAAGATGGCGTTAATCAAATGAATGCTAGTACCACCCTGTGACAAGCAGGTCAAAGAAAACGGCAGAAGCATGGTTGTTCAGGGAATGCCGGGCCACTCGGAAGTGGTATTTGAAGTTCAAGAACATTGTGGAAGTACAGTGACAATGGAGGCCTGAGCACACAGAACACCCAGCACCGCTAACAGCTGCATACGTTCCCGGTAAGTTTGAGACACTTTGTGGGATATACACGAGGGAAGGCAAGACCGGGGAGGCCTCACACAGTAACAAGTCCTGCTGCCGCTGCTATGGTGACTACTCTGAGGACCCCTTGTAACTGCAGAAGTCAGACGTGACTTGTGTTCATCTTTTGTTATTGGTATATATTAAGTATAACTGTAACAGTCTTTTCCTTTCTTAAAATGTGTGGACATTTTTGCCACCCTTTCTATAACTCCAAAATTTAAAAAGAATATTGATAAACCTATAGGAAAAATGTCCAGAAGGGATAGCCATCAACATTAATAATAGTTTTCTATGAATGATAAGATAATGGGTAATTTCTTCTTCTTTTCTGTTTGTATGAATTTTAAAAATCCATCTACTAGGAATATAAATGAAAACATATAGAAATTAAATATAAATACAAATATAAATTAAAACATATAGAAATTAAATATAAATACAAATATAAATATAAATTAAAACATATAGAAATTAAATATAAATACAAATATAAATATAAATTAAAACATATAGAAGCAGGCACTGTGGCACATGCCTATAATTCCAGCTAGTGGGGAGGCTGAGGCAGGAGGCAGCCTACACAATTTATGAAGACCCTGTGTCAAAATATAAAAATGAAAAAAAAAGAGAGTGAAGATGTGGCTTGGGGGTGGAGCACTGCCTAGCATGTGCAAGGCCCTGGGTTGAACCCCAAGTACTGGAAAAGCAAAGTAAATATAGAAAAATATGAAAAATAAGAAATGCCTGCCTTGAAGGACGAAGGGGAGGGTTGAGGGAGAAAAGCATAAAGGCACAGTCCTGGCCAAAAGGAGGCTCTCATTAAGAGGAGCCTCTGGGGGCTGGGGATGTAGCTCAGCGGTAGGGCATCTGCCTAGCAGGTGCAAGGCCCTGGGTTCGAGCCCCAGCACCGCAAAAAGGAAAAGAAAGGGGAGCCCATGGTGCCGATGAACATGGGGAGGTTTTCCTACCCTTCCATCCTCTCTGGCATTGTCAGGAGGAGGCTTTTGCTTGGCTCTCGCTTGCCCACCTCATCTGCTCTGGATTCATGGACCTCCCAGGAAGCAGAACATCAAAATAGTGGCTGGGGGCCACCACCCTTCGAAAAGCACAAAACTTAAGATTCCAGCCCTAGAGGGGCTGGGACAGACTTCCCAAGGTTTGCTGCAGGAATGCTCCACGATAGTGGGAGGGTGGCAGGTTGCTGCAAAAGGAGTTCATGGGCAAATGAGCCTAGGGAGTGCTTCACAGGGTTTTCAGTACAGCACGCCTCAGGGCCTTGCTGTCCCCGGAAGAAGATTCATATGCAATTAATTTCCTCACCTTATTTAATCATGGAATACTTGTTTAAGGAAGCATTTTAAGAGCTGGGTGCGGTAGCACAGGCCTGTAATTCCACCAACTCAGGAAGTAGGGCCGGAGGATCCTGAGTTCGAGGCCAGAGGCAGCATACGTAATTTAGTGCGACCCTGTCTCAAGATAAAAAATGGGCTGGGGCCTTGCAAAGTATGTGCGAGGCCCTGGGTTCAACCTCCAATACCTTTTCTTCCCTTTCATTTTACAAATGGGCGGAAGGATGGGGCTGGGTGAGAAGGGACAGGCTAAGTTAGCATCAAGGGAAGCCAACGGCACCTTGCACATCTTGACCCCTCGCCCTTGTTAACAAACATCCTGGCTGGCGCGGTGGCGCACGCCTGTAATCCCAGCAGCTCAGGAAGCAGAGGCATGAGGATTGCAAGTTCAAGACCAGAGTCAGTCTGCGTAATTTAGCGAGACCTTGTCTCAAAAAAACTAAAATTAAAATGGACCGGAGGCACAGCTCAGTGGTCCAGCACTTGCAAAGCATGCAAGTGCGAGGCTCTGGGTTCAACCCCCAGTACCACAAAAAAACAAAAAAAAATATGTCCTGTGGCTTTTCTACTCAGGAGTTTCTCCTATACTTGGGCAAAGTCAGAGGGGCTGGGACAACTCAACAAAGAGATGAGGCCCAGGGAGGGCGACCTGGAAGCCAGTGTTTCAGAGCCTAAGAAACCCCACTTCCACCCAGCAGAGAAAGAGAAAAACGTAACTGGCAACAGATGTAGGGGAGGGCTGCAGGGTGGCTGGAAAAGACCTTGGGAGCCACATTTCCAAAGATGTGTAAGGATCCACTGGGTGATGACTGAGGCCTGAGACCAACCCAGAGACCACAGAGGCAGAGCCTCATCCCGCTGCACACACATCTGGACCTGCCCAGGAGGCCGCAGCAGTGACCAAGGCCTGGGCTTAGCCTCCACTTCCCTGCTGCCTAGAACCCTTCCCTGGGATTGCTCCACCCAGCCACGGCCTTGATGTTGGCTGGGGGTCAGCTAAGTTAGTAGAGCATGGCTCCATATTCTCTGAGGACCGGGTCCGATCCCTGTTGGGGATTTTTAAAGCACACCATACATAGGGTCCCTCTAAGCAGCATGAGGGGCTAACACTCAGGCCACATTCTACTCACTCCTTTATCCCCCCTCCCATCGAGTGAGCAAAGATGGCCCCTGACCAGCCTGACCAGGCTCAACTACCTCAATTCTGATTGGCTACCCTTAGCATCTCAGTTAAATAACTGCCCCTACCTGGCAGGTATGACAGTTCACCTGCTGTACCTGTCAGGAATGTGCCCTGATTGGCTAACCCCAGTACACAGCCCCCTCCGGGACCCTATATAAGCAGGGCTCCAGGACCCCCTTGACCCCTTCATCTCTCACCGTCCCTCAACTGCTACCTGGACCCCATCACCTTGATCCAGCACTCTCCACTCCAGCGGAAGATCTCCAAGCAAGCCTACACATCAAGACCAGGGGCCCCGAAGAGCCAAAGGCTACAGGCAAGCCACGAAGAGCCTCCCAATTCCTCCCATCCTTGGGAAGGAGGGAGGCAGAGAAGGTGAGCTGCAAGAGTCAAGACCACCAGACCTCCAGCCCAGCGGAACACCAACTGCTTGTAGCTGTGCCTTTAAGGCTGAGCTGTTCCACCAGTGAGCCTGCAGCATTCTAGGCTGCAGCTTAGAGTTAGCACCTGAGCACTTGACAGGGGCTGCTTGCTGGTTGCACCCCACTTGGGAAGTAACCCAATAAACTTCCCTCTTCTGTTTCCTGTAGAAGGTCTCCCGAGGTCCTTCTTTGGCGCCTCTGGACACTACACCAACCTGGTCCAGTGGGTTCCCAATACCCACTTGGTGTCAGGGCAAGGCTCTGACCTCTGCTGGGCCTGAGCCAAACCCCGACAGATCCCCAGCACCACAAAAACAGGAGAGAGACCTGGCAATCCACTCCCAAAGTAATCCCAAAATAATCAGCCATTGAAAACTCTATGAGGATCACTATGAGTCGGACTCAAGGGTACCTAATAACAACAAGGCTGCTGAGAGTTTTCTCTTTTTATGGTTTCTCTGGGTTTTCCCCATGGATGCATACTTTCCCTCCTCTCAATCCCACCTATGGAGGCAGCCAGCTGGTAAGTGGGCTGTGGAAGTCCTTCTTGTTTCACCTTCTTCTCTCCTCATAAAGGCAGTTGTTGTTGTTAGGTCCTATCGAGTTGGATCTGACTTATAGCGACCTTATGTACAACAGATGAAATACTACCTAACTCTGTGCCATGCCCGGTACTAGCGCTTCTCTGCTATTCATAGGGTTTTCAATGGCTGATTATGTTTTGGGAAGTGGGCTGCCAGGTCCTTCTCCCAAGCCTACAACACCCAGTGTTCCCAGGTGGTCTCCCATCCAAGTACTCACCAGGCCCGACCCTGCTTAGCTTGTGAGATCTGATGAGATGCGACGCCAGGGGGCTATGGCTGCAAGTAGCACCCCTCGGGAGCTGAACAACGACCAATATCTTGCCAGTGGCTCATGGTGTGGCCTTGGATAGACCACAGAACCTCTTTTGCCCTCTATCCCCTCAATAAAGTACACAGTGGACTGAATGGGATATGAAGGGCTCTACCACTACCCTGGAGCTGGGGTTTAGCTCAGTTGGTAGAGCTCCGCTCTGCAGTCTGGGGTCCGGGGTTCAATTCCCAGTACCACAAAAAACGGGAGAAGGATGTGGCAACCCACTCCTGAGGCAATCCCGAAACAATCAGCCATTGAAAACCCTATAAGGGTCACTATGAGTCAGACACGACTTGACGGCACCTAACAACAACAACCACCACCACTACCCTAGACCTGTGTGCCAAAGTTTGGTGGGGGGCTCTCCTTCCAGTGAGCGAAACTTTCCTGTGTGCCTTCCCTTTGGGACCAGAAAGGAGCCGGAAGTCAGGCACTGGCTGCCTCTTGAGCTGCCTTCACTTTAAGGGTCCTGGTTCTGAGCACGTCCCAGACCCCTCTCTACCCTGCCCTCTGGGACCGACTCCCCTCAGGACACTCACCGGGGCTCCTCTGGCAATGGTGCCTGGTTCTTCTCCCAAGTAATGACGGGGGCTGGCAGCCCCTCTATGTGGCATTCGAAGCGGGCGGTCCCGTTCTCCTCCACCGTCTGAGGCTCCGGGTGCAGAGAGAAGTCTGCAAGTGCTGGGGACGTGGAGAATAAGACACAGGCAGAGGCAGGGCGGGGAGCAGCAGCAGACAGGGAGAGAGGGTGAGAGAGGCAGGCCACAGGAGGCACAGCGACACACACACAGCCATGGCCATACACAGCAAAGCAAATTCACACCAAGGGAGACACAGCTGGGGAGAGGTGGCCGCGGGATAAGACGCCATTACTAGTCAGACGCTGCTGGCAGAAAGAATCTTTTTTGGTACTGGGGTTGAACCCAGGGCCTCAGGCTTGCATGCTCTGCAAGTGCTGAACCACTGAGCTGCACCCTCAGCCCATTTTTTTACTTTTTTGAGACAGGGTCTCACTAAATTATGCATACCACCTCTGGTCGAACTTGCGACCCTCCTGTCTCTGCCTCCTGAGCCACTGGGATTACAGGCGTGCACCACCATGCCTGGCTTTTTTTTTTTTTTTTTTTTTTTGCAGTACTGGAGGTTGAACCCAGGGCCTTGCACCTGCATGCTCTGCAAGTGCTGGACCACTGAGCTGTGCCCCCCGCCCAAATTTTTTACTTTTTTTGAGACAGGGTCTTGCTAAGTTACGCAGACTGCCTTTGGTCTGGAACTCATGATCCTCCTGCCTCTGCCTCCCAAGCCGCTGGGATTATAAGCATGCGACACTATGCTCAGCTAGCAGAAAGAATTCTGAGGTCCCCTTGCCTGACAGCACCTCAATGGTCACACTACAGTAAGATGCACATTACTTTTGGCCTGAAAATGTTTTCATGGTGACCTACGCCTCCTGTGAGCCCTGAGAGGCAGGAGGCAGGACAAAGGGACTCGGCTCTGTGCAGTCCGCCTGCGGTGCGGGTGGAGGTCCCCAAGCGCCCCTTTGGGCCCCTGATCTCTTAAGATCCTCTCTCCAGGCTTCCTGGAGGCCAGCACAACCCACACTCTAGAACTCAGAGGGAAAAAGGAGGGGGGAGGGTGGAGCGGGGAGGCAGCAGAAGCAGGACAGGGCGGTGAGGGCAGACAGCACCAGGAAGGCATGCGCTGAGCAGGAGAGGCAGCGGGACAGGGAGTGGGCTCAAGAGGTGGGCGTTTGTGCAAGTAACTAACCACAGACCCCTCCCGCCCCCAGGGCTCCCGGTCCCAGCCACAGCCCCACACGCAGGCACTTACTGGCAAGCTTGACCACAGCAGCCTGGCTGGCCACCACTCCGAGGGGGCCGTGGGCCAGGCAGGAATAGCTGCCCTCAATGACCCCCCAGGCTCCAGGGGCTTCCTCGTCACTGGCCTCAGGCGCTAGAGGCTGGGAGAGCCACAGGGAGCCATTGGGCAGCAGGTGCAGGTGGTCATGCTCCGGCAGGGCGTCCCCATCCTTGCTCCACGTCACCCTGGTGGGGGGTCCAGCGGCAGCGGTCCCCAGACTGCAGTCCAGCACCGCCACCTGCTCCGGACCTAGGACCACTTGCAGTGGCCCCGCATCACAGCTCAGCTCTATGGTCGTCTCCCGGGGCAACGGCAGCTCTCCTGCGAAGAGGAGGCACAAGGGCCGTCAGTGCACGTCCTCTGTGTTCCTGAGCCATCCACCCAGGGACTGGGGCCAGTCACTCACGGAAAGACCTGTGTCCGCACCAAGCTCTCCCTCGCGAACTGTGTTCCCGAACAACCGCTGCGCGTCTCTGCGCAGAACTTCCTCACCCAGAAAAAGACCCAGGTCAGCCAAGCGTGGTGGCTCACGAGTGTAATCCCAGCCAGTGGGAGGCTGAGGCAGGAGGATCGACGCAAGTTCAAGGCCAGCCGAGACTCCATACGGAGTTCCAGGAAAAGCTTGGGTTACATAGTGCCCCAGCCAAAAAAAAAAAAAAGAAAAAAAACCCACTTCACTGCAACATTATTCACAATTGTTGTTGTTGTTAGGTGCCGTCGAGTCGAGTCCGACTCATATGAACCCTCATAGGGTTTTCAATGGCTGACTGTTTTGGGATTGCCTCGGGAGTGGGTTGCCACGTCCTTCTCCCATTTTGCAGTGCTGGAACCGAACTCGGGACCTCAGAGACTGCAGTGCAGCACTCTACCAACTGAGCTAAACCCCAGCCCATTATTTACAATAGGTAGTAAGTAAAACAACCTAAATGTTCATCGCCTGATGAGTGGATCGACATATTACTCAGCCAGCAAAAGGAATAAAGTCCTGATGCATGCTATCATGGGGATGAACCTCGAAAACTTTATACCAAGTGAAAGACACCAGCCACTAAGTGCCACATACTGCATGACCTCATTTCCATAAAATGTCCAGAGGAGGCACATTCATAAAGGCAGAAAGTAGATTAATGGTTACCAGAGTCTGTGGGCAGAGAAGAATTGGGAGTGACTGCTAATGAGCATGAGGTTTCTTTCTGGGGTAATGAAAATGGTCTAAAGTTAGACCGTGGCCAAGGCTGCACAACCTTGTCGGTATACCAAAGGGCCCTGACTTGTACACAGAAAACAGAGAGTTCTGTGGCATGTGAATTGTGTCTCAGTAATAGGGCTGTTGTGAGCATTAAATAAGATGACGTGTGGGAAGAGTGTCGCATAGCCTGGCACGGGATGGGTAATGTCATTCCCTCCCCTGGAATCTAACATCACCTCAACCATATTATTCAATGAAAAAGAACACCACAGGCTAGGAAAATGCTGTGGAGAGGCAACGCTGAGGATGTGTTACAAGTGTAAAGAAAGTATGCGTGTGGATACATATGTATCTTGAATAAACAATACAAAAATAAGTCCCAGCCAGTTGGCGAAGCCACTTGGAAGAAGGGAAGTCAGACTCCCCTCCTCCCCCACAATGAACACGGAGCAGATCCTGCTGGGAAAAGCCAAGTGCTCCCTGGTCACTCAAGGAAGGTGCTGGACTCAAGCCGGGTTCAGAGCAAGCCCAGCAGGGGCTCCCACGGCTCCTCCTAGGCCTGTGAAGACTGAGCTCCCGCAGCCGGTGGCATCTTCTGCTCCAGGGACTGGAACGGTGAAGTGCGCTTCCCCAGTCACTTCTCCTCCTGGGCCTCAGTTTCCACAAATCTAGCAGGCGATCTCTGAGCTAATATCCACGGGGCCAGGCGGGAGGCCAGAGCCAGCACCTAGGTCTCCCAACCCAAGCCCTGAAGAGCCTCCGGTCCTCAACCCTGCCCTCGCCACAAAGGGAAGAAGAGGGGGACAGTGGAGGACAAGAACGCCCTCCCTCAGTCGGGGAAAGCCACAAAAGGCCATGCTTATTATTTTAACCCACATTTCATCCCTACCATTATTCCTAGGGGCTGGGATTTAGCTCAGTCGATAGAGCGCCACTCTGTAGTCTCTGAGGTCCCGAGTTCAGTTCCCAGCACCGCAAAAATGGGAGAACGACGTGGCAACCCACTCCTGAAACAATCAGCCACTGAAAACCCTGTAAGGGTAGCTAAAAGTTGGACACCACTTGATGGCACCTAACAACAACAACAACAATTATTCCTAGAGAAATTGTTGCTTCTCCCCATTTTACCTTCCACAAGGCTGACCTGCTGCCTTCTTGTCCCATAAAGTCAATGGCTCAAGGTCTCTTCTTATTCTTTGGCCTGAAGCCTCCTGCCACGGCAGAATGGCTTGTCTGAGAGTTATCCAGGGACTACCTGTTGTTGTTAGATACTGTCCAGTTGGGCCCAACTCATAGTGACTCTCAGAGTTTTCAATGGCTGATTATTTGGGGATTGCTTTGGGCGTGGGTTGCCACATCCTTCTCCCATTTTTGCAGTGCTGGGGATTGAACCCAGGGCCTCAGGGACTACAGAGTGGCACTCTATCAACTGAGCTAAACCTCATCCCTATCCAGGGACAGGAGTAACACACTCATTATGAGGCAGGTCTGGGCTGACAGAGCCCCCTGAGGACACACACTAAGCAGGACAGCTGGGGAATCAGGAGACCCTCCATTCTAGAACCAGCACTGTTCTGGTCTAATTATGTGGCCTTGAATCAGTCACTTCTCCTGGGCCTCAGTTTCCACATACCTAGCAGGCCATCTCTGACATTCTACTTTTTTTTTTTCTTTCTTATCTTTTTTTTTTTTTTATTTGAGGTACTGGGGGTTGAACCCACAGCCTTGTGCTTGCATGTTCTGCAAGTGCTGGACCACTGAGCTGCACCCCCAGCCCGTTTTTTTTTTTTACTTTTTGAGACAGGGTCGTGCTAAGTTACACAGACTGTCTCTGGTCTCGAACTTGCGATCCTCCTGCCTCCGCCTCCCAAGCCGCTGGGATGACAGGCATGTACCACCGCGCCCACCTGACTTGATATTCTACATTTGTATGATGATTCACTGAGCGAGCCCTCCCACTCCTGAACAACACAGACAAAACTGTTATACAGGCCCGTTAGCCACTATTAGGTAGCCCTAAACACATGTCCTCTGTCTCGGCCCGGAGACGTACACAGCAACACTCAGACCCTGTCGGTCTCCAGCCTCCCCTTCCACAGCCTCCAAAGAAGACCAAGACTGAGGAGAGAAGTCCCAACTAGCTGCCGTGAGGGGCCAGGCAGAAGTCAGTGCCCTCCAGCGTGACAGACAGAAAGGCAGGACCTGACCAGGCTGCTGCCTCTCTTACTCTATCCAGAAGGCTCTGTGGGACCTTTCTGCCCACACAAATGGCCTCAGCAGTACCGGGAGACATGGCAGGTAGAAGACAGTCCTGCCCTCATCGCGCTTCTCCTCTAATGGGGGGAACCAAATTGGCATTCACACTACTGCGGGCATGAGCTGTCGTGGAAGGACCATGTGGCCTGGGGACCATTTGACCTGGGAGCATAGGATCCAGGTTTCAGTCTTGCTGCCCCACCTACTTGCTGTGTGAGAAGCCACTGACCCTGTCTGGGACTTGGTGTCCACATGTGTCAAATGAAGGTGGTAGCACTAAACCTGCAAGGATTAAACCAGATGCCACACACCAGGAATCCAGCCCAGAGCCTAATGGACAACGGGTGCCGGGGACTCAAAACCCTGGGGCTTTGCTTGTGCTGGCCAAGCACTTTACCACTGAGCTGCAGCCCTGCCCAGGCCTCATTCTTTACAGGCGCTTTGTCCCCAGTAAAGGGCGGCTGGGATGCTCGCGTCTGTCCTTGCCATCTCTAGGTGGTTGTTAGAGGCTGTCCAGTGGGTCCGTCCCGTAGCGATCCCCCGAGGGTTTTCCACGGCTGTCTTTGGGATTGTTTTTTTGGGAACGGACTGCCACATCCTTCTCAGACCCCAGAAAGAGCAGAGCAGCGCTCTACAAGCGGAGCTGGCCCCCAGCCCTTGCGATCTCTGAGGCCCTGGACTCCAGGATTCAAACTCAGGGTTGGGAGAAGGCAGAGCCAGGCTCTCGGCCCACTGGCTTCCAACAGCCCTGGTTCCAGCCGCGGAGCAGTGGGCTTGGGTTTCAGGGAAGAAAAAGCCCCACATGACACGAATTCCCTGAGCCCTCCAGCGGCTTCCCCGCCCCCGAAAGCATGTCCAGGGCTTGGAAAATCCCCTGCCGCGCTGCACAAACAATGTGAACAGTTGGGGCCCGAGCAGCTGCGGGTATGTCAGCGGCCTGGGCTCTGGCGGGCAGGACAGCCGCCAGAGGGGCCGGCTTGGCGGAGGAGCCCAGAGGAGCTCCGATTCCCTTCCTGAATATTCATGGATCAGCAGATGTCTGGCTTCCCCACCTCGGAGGAACCCAGCAAGGCGGAACCGGGGACTCGCGGGGAGGGGGCTGCAGAGGACAGGGGATCCCCTCAGAGCGCCAGCGCGGTGCGCCAAGCCCAAGATGACCCATTTTAGCGGGAATGTTGGCGCAGCCTGAGGATCCTCTTCTACAAGTGGGAGCCGGAGGTCGGGAGGGCTGTGTCATCTCTGAGAGACAGTCTATAAGTGTCCTTTGATGTTTTGGAGATGAACCGAGAATCAAGGAGGCCACTGCTCCTAAATAAGGTCTTCCTGTCCCTCAGTGCTCAGCTGGCATCCCTGGGGACTCCTGCCAGACGCCAGCCCCTCTGTGAGGCTGCCCCGCCTTCCCCAGGCGGAGTGTTTCCTAAGTCACACATCAGATGCCACTTGGATGTCCCTTGCCCATTCTTCCTCTCACTTAGACAACAGGATGTGGTGGCACAAGCTTTGGCTCGGAGGCAGGGACCTGGGTTCTAGGTCCAGTCATTTGTGGCACATCTCAAGTCATCTCCTTTCCTCCCTTCGGCCTCAGTTTCCCCAACCTTAAAATGAGGCGCCTCCAAGCTTCTTAAGAATTTTCAGCAAAATTCTCCCCACATGGGAGAACACACACCTGAGGCTGGCTGGCTGCCTAGCGTGGTTTTCTCTTATTAAGCTTCTAGCACACTCTGCGTTCTGCTCCGTAACACGGCAATGTTCGTGTCGATGCCCGCGTAGGCCCTCCACCACCAACTCCTTTCGTAAAGATGAGGCCCTGGGGAGTGGACCTTGTTTAGCCTGGGGCTTCATAGCTGCCCCTTCCTAGCCACTCCCAGCCCACTGTGCGGCTGACCGCTGCAGCCTCTCCCATGAGCCTTTTTAGCCGTCTCTCTCAGGCCTGGGTGGACACATGGCAGGTGCCCCACGGCCCCCTGCTTACAGCCAGCTTTTTGCCTTGATGGAGCCTCCTCTCCCACAAGCCCTTCTCCCCGCTTTTTGGTGAGGCCCTGCTGGAGACACAGAGCTTCTGCATTTAGGACCCCCAGGGCATCTTTTTCTGACAGCTTAGTTTATCCACTTACAGGATAGATGAGCTCCTCCAAGGCCAATTAGAACTGAGACAGAAAGGAGACTGGGTGCTGTGCCCCAGGGCCAGCTCCGAGCTGTTGAGCGGGATGGGTGGTGAGATCCTGGGTGAGTCCATCCTCCTGGGGATGCCCAGGAAAGGGGCAGGGGAGGGCGGCAGGGGAGTAAGGCCAAGAACTTGACACAAATACCAGTCCCTTGTCACTTCCAACTTTCAGGGCCCAAAAGATGTAAAACTTGATTTGAGTCAAAGGGCAGCTCTCCCTGACTCCATTGCCACTCTTCTTTCTCAGGGGACATGCGCCAGTTTTTGTTTGTTTGTTTGTTTTACGGTACTGGGGGTTGAACCTAGGGCCTCGAGCCTGCATGCTTTGCAAGTGCCAGACCACTGAGCTGCGCCCCCAGCCCATTTTGTTTTGACTTTTTGAGACAGGGTCTCGCTAAGTTACACAGACTGCCTCTGGTCTTGAACTTGCGATCCTCCCGCCTCTGCCTCCCAAGCGGCTGGGATTACAGGTGTGCGCCATGGCCGGCGCCAGTTTTTTTCAGAACCTTGGCTACCTCCCTTACGACACACGACATCCTTCCCACCAAGAGCTGGAAGGAGAGGCGCGACAACAGGACACGGGAAGCCCTGGGTCCTCCCTTCACCTGCAGTCCCTAGTGTGGAGGCTCAGTCTAAGCTCAGTGACAGCTTGACCTGCCTACGGTCTGATCCCTGTCACTCTCTCTCTCTTCACCATATATTCCCAGTTCTCTGAAAGCACCTCACTGTCCCACGTGCCCCAATGCTGCGTCCCCTCCCCAGAATGGATGTGCACCTGGGTCCCTCTTGTGCCTCTGGGACGCTAGGCACCTGGATCCTTGCAGTTTTCGTTCTAGATTTCTGACCTTTCCTTCTCCCCAAATAGGCGACAAAATCTCGAGATTATGTCCTAGTTAACTTCCTAAGTCCTTAGTGCCTAGAACAGTGCCTGGCACACTGTAGGTGCTCAATAAGTATTCCTTGAATGGCTATGTAGACGTAAAGAGACACACTCCAGAAGATGACATTGGCTGGGCATGGTGGCGCGTGCCTGTAATCCCAGCACTTGGGAGGCTGAGGCAGGAGGAGTTCAAGACCAGCCTAGGCTACATAGTGACACCCTGTCTCAAAACAACAACAACAACGACGACGTAGGCTTTTCCAAGCCTCAGTTCCCTTATCTGTAAAGCTAAGGCTGACTCCTTCAGGGCTGGAGATGCTGTGGACGATACCAGCGGACATTGCCTAGCATGCTCTATGGCACCTACTAGACACCTAGCAAAATGCTTTAAAAGCACAGGGGCAGAACGGTAAATCCACGCTGAAAGACTCTGCCTAAACACTGCCAGGGCCGGGAGCTCGTTACCCTGCCTCTTCTCCTGTATGGCTCCTATAGTTAAAAAGTATCTTCCTTCTGTGTCAACCTGTGTCTCTCTGTAGGCTCCACTCATGCACCAGAGCTCTGTCCTCCAACCCACATGACACGGTAATGAGCCCCTTATGGATCATTACGGAGTCTCAGGTCTGCACCTGAGATACAGCTTTTTAGTCCTCAGCTTCCCCGACTCCAACTACGCCATGGTTCATTAAGATCCGGAGGACATCCGAGCCCCGGCAGGGACGCTGTAGCAGCCATAGCACGGCTGTTGCAGAAGACAACATATTGGACCCCAGGACATCCCCACTGGTTTTCCTCCCCGGGCCCCCACCTCCTATCACACACCTCCGACCAGCCAGGGGGCTTGTCCCTCAGAGCCCCTCTTACACCTTCCCCTGACCTCCAGGGAACCTAGCAATGACATTTGGCCCGGAATTCCGTGTCAAGTCTGGGTGCTGTACCTCTGAGACGCTGCAGGAACAGAAGGAGGCAGATGGAGAGAGGCGGGTGCCACATCCCACGCAGACGGACCGAGAGGGCGCAAGCCTAAAGCTGTTGGCTTCTCATGCCGCGCAGAGACAGGCACAGGGGGTGAACTCGGTGTGTGTCCCCCAAACCCTTGGGAGAAGTGGCCGTCCAGCCCTGTAGTGCAGTGTCTGAGACCAGGGGACTGATTCTAGCCCCACTTTCGCCCCTGATCATGGCATTTTGGGAAGTCGCTTAGTTTTCTCACCTATGAAACAGGCTCATGCTAAAGTTATTTCTGTCTCTCTCAGTGCTGGCATCCCATGATGCTCCAACGGCAAGGTCTCTTACCTTGAAAGAGGTGCCTTCAGGAGGAAAAGGGAAGAAACGCCAATCTACAACTAACTAGTGATGCTAATCTACAGCTAACTAGTGACGAATGGGGCCATGAAAGGACAATGAGGGCTTAGATAAATTCTGGATAGGACTCGCTATTAAGAGAAGGGGCTGGGATTTAGCTCAGTTGGTAGAGCGCTGCGCTGCAGTCTCTGAGGTCCCGAGTTCAATTCCCAGCACCGCAAAAATGGGAGCAGGACCTGGCAATCCACTCCTAAGGCAATCCCGAAACAGTCAGCCACTGAAAACCCTATGAGGGTCGCTATGAGTCAGATACTGACTTGATGGCACCTAACAACAACAACAACAATTAAGAGAAGCTCCCACTGTCTGACCTGGCTCCTAACCGCCGAGGTGGGGTCAGAGAGGGCCGCCCCAAACAACTGAGATTCACCTCTGGACTTCTGGGCTGAGAAAGGGATGGGAAGGAAGTGGGGTTCCCAGGTGAAGAGGAGGCTCCCATGGCCTCGGAAGCCGTCTGGGTTCCCCACACTCCAAATTCTGACATGGGTGGAAGAAATAGCCCCACTTCTTACGCGTGGCAAAGAGCGCAGCTTTCCACCGTGGCCCTCACACAGGAGTCCCGCTCTCATGAAACATCTTTCTAGCTCCCAATCCTGACTCAAGAGCCACGCGAGGGGAACAGGCAGGCGCTGGCATTGTCCCAACCCCAATGCCTGTCCTTCATTCTGTCCCCCGCTGAGGTTGCTGAGCAGTCCATATTTCCCTCTCCTTCGTGCCCTACAAATGCAGTCTAGCCTCATGTCTACTCCCTCCCTTTCCTTAGAAACTCTGGAATCCAGCCACTCTGGCCACCCCAACGGCTCCGATGCCAGATGCCGCCATCCTGCCTTCTGGATTACTACCACCAAGGCCTCTCAAGGAACTGGGGCTTCCTACCCCTCACCCTGCCCAACTGATTCTCTACACGGGCTGCAGAGGCTGATGCAAAGCTCATCCTAAAGCACGCCCAGGGCAGGCCAGAGACCTTGGTGGGGCTGACACTGCCCGCCCACAGCCCGCCCGTCAGGAGGCTGACCTAGCCCCCTCATTGGCCTCCCCTCCTGACAAGCCATGACCCTTGGCCATCCCTCCCCTACCTGTCCACCTCCCACCCCTTGTACTCTAAACTCCAGCCGTGATCTAAAACAAATTACTCTGAGTGTTGACACACGCTGTTCTCTCTGGAATCCCTTCCCCACTCTCATTCTACGGGGCTAACTTGTTCTTTTTTTGCAAGTGCTGTCGCACTGGCCTGCATACCCCCCATTTTTAGTTTTTATTTTATTTTATTTTTTTGAGTCAGAGTCTGGCTAAATTACATAGGCTGTCTCTGTCCTTGAACTCACGATCCTCTTGCCTCGGACCCCTAGTCCCTGGGATTACAGGCTTGTGCCACCATAGCTGGCCACCAGGAAGCCTTTCCTGACCTTCCCAGATAGACTCGGGAGCCCCTTTTGTGCAGGGTACCCGGCAGTCCTTTCTCCTCTCCTCCCCCAAGACTGAGAGCTTCCTGCTGGGACCAGATCTGCCTTCCTATTTACTACATTCTAGGCAGCAGGCACATGCCAGCCTATAAAAGGTGCTCAGTAAATATTGTGAATGAATGCATGACCTTGGTCTAGAGCGAGGTGGCTATTCAGAACTCCAAAGGAGTGTCTCAGGCCTGGCAGAGCTAGGGACGCTCAAAGGAGGGAAGCCTGGAGCAATCAGGGGGAGCCCCAGGTCGGGACCCCGGCCCTGCCTTGTGCACTCGGGAGCAGAGAGAGGCCAGGTCTCCAAAGCAGCGAAGTCGCGCCCTTTCCGGAGGCCCTAAGGGTGTTTTATAAGGCGCAGGTGCGGTTCCACCTCTGACCCCGCTTTACTGGGTGACACTGAGCTCGGGCCCTGGAGCTTCTGGAAAAACGCAAGGCTGCAGGGGAAGCTTAACCACTCCTTAATCCCTCGGGCTTCGGAAGGGCTGACGCCCCTTGACACTTCCCCGCCCCGTTCACCTGACAACTCTGGGCCCTCGGCCCAGGGGACCCAGCCCCGGGGGCCTCCAGGCCGGTCCTCAGTCCGGCTGGAAAGGGGCGTGTCATGCAGGGAAAGAGGGGGTCCCAGCACTTCCCGGACTCTCCCAGCCCCTGTTTTCCTGGAGATGGACCTGGGGCCGGCGCGGCGGAGGCTCCTTCCCCCCACCGCCCTCCCTGCCTCCTTCCCACGTGGCCTGGCCGAGTCTCTCTGGAAAGCCGCAGCAGCTGGAGAGAAATCCCCCTCCCCACCCCCACCGCCAAGTCCCTCCCCGGCTCGCCCCGGACACATCCCCAGCTCTGCGGGGAAAGCAAGAACTCGGCGAACAAAGCGGGCCGCCCATCCCCCTCCCGGCCCACCACCCTCCCTCCCGGGGGCCGCGGCCCAGACGCACCCCCGACCCAAAGCCAGAGGCTGGGGGCGGAGGGAGCCCCGCACGCACCCTTGGAGACCCGGGCGCCCCTTTGCCAGCGCGGACAACTCCGACTCTTAGCCCTGGCCCCTTCCCCGCACGGAGAGGCCTCGCTGACCTCGTCCACGCTTCCCTGGCCGGCCCCTGGGGGATGGGGCAGGAGTGACACGCGTCCCATCCGGGGAGCGAGGGCTGCGCGCGTCCACCAAAGCCACCGGGGACCCCTCCCAGCCCACTCGCGGCCCAGGGTCGAGGGACCCCCGCCTCCACACGCGCACCCCGGCCCCGGCTGGCCCTGGGGACCACACCCACCGGGCAAAGTTGAGTGTTGTGTTATCACCGCCACCCCCCAGTGGATTCGGAATCCGCGTTGTCCCCACCGCCGGCAAGGACACTCCCCAAAAGCCAAGGCCAGATTTTAGCGCAGCCCTGGAACACGGCTCCACGCGCAGCCGGCGCACGGTGGGGCAGGCAGCCGCTGCCACTTCCTCCGTCCCGCGCGCTCCGGCCGGAGACGCCTGGGCACCGCACGGTCCGCGCCGCGCGAGACGCCAACCCCGCGGCCGCCCGCGCAGCCCGTGCCACGCCGCGACCGCCGCAGGCACCGCGGGCGCCCCCGCCCCGCCCGGCGCACACGCACACCGCACTCACCGCGCTCGGCGGACCCGGGACGCGCGCCTGCCACGGGCGGGCGGGCGCCGCCGACGCCAACCCCGGCCGCGGCCCGCGGCTCCCCGCGCGCAGGCACGCGCGGCCGGTGCCCCGCAGCCCCGCACTCGCTCGGGACCGGGACGCGCGCCCCCGCCCCAGCCCACCGCAGCCGCCGCCGCCTTACCGCGCGCCGCCAGCAGGCAGAAGGTCAGCGCGAGGAGCCCGCGGCCCGCGCTGCCCCGCGCCATGGGGCCGCGCTCGCGCCGCCACCGCCGCCTCCGGGCGCCGCGGCCGCCGCTGGGGGAGGACGCGCCGGGCGTCAGTGGCCTGGGGAGGCGCGGCGCCGCGGGCGGGGGCGCGGCCTCGGGGGCCCGGGCCGGAGCGGGGGCCGGCGCGGGGGCCGGGACCGCCGCCGCCTCGCCCGCCCCTCCATCGCCATCTTGGGCGAGTGGCCCGGGCGGGGGCGCCCCGCGCGTGCGGCCACCCGGCCCCGCGGGGACCCCGCGCCCTCGTGCCGCGGCGCCGCGCCCCGCGGGGCTCTGCCGTGCCAGGCTCCGCGCCCCGCGCTCTCGTCCCCTCCGGGTGGCCTCGGGCCCCCATGGGCCTCTCCTTTCTGTTTGTCTCCAAGTGCCCCTGGCCCTGAGTCGCCGGGTCGCTGCCTCGGTGTGTCCACTCCTTTTCCATGTCGCTGCCTCGGGGTCTCCTTCGTTTCTGTGCCAGGCTCAGTGGCAGCAAAGTCAAGGCCTCGGTCTCCGTCCAGATGGCCCCTCTCGCCACCCAAGCCCTGTCCATTCCAGCTCAGATCCTGGCCCGAGTGCTGGCTGGCTCTCCACACACTGCACCAGCAGACCCACTGAGGACGTGACAGGTCCCTCTGCATCCCCGTTTCCATTGCCATTCCCACCCGAGGGCTTCCCTGGCCCCCTTCCTTGCTTTTGCAGTAGCCACCTCAGGCAGGGGCATCTCCTCTGCCTGCCCGGCTCGTCCTATGTTCAGACCTCACTGCAATCCTAGTAAGAACAAGGAAGGTTGGTTGGCTTGTGCCTTATACGCGGAAACGGAGGCCTAGGGAGGTGAAGAGAGGCGACTGAAGACAGGAGGCCAAGGGCCAGCAGATGGAGGACCGTCTGCACCCCCCACTCAGCCTGTGCTGTCTGCATTCACTGAACTCCCCTTTCTCCCATTCTTCAACTCTTCCTCTAACTGACCTAGCTAGACTGATTGCCTCAGTATCCCACAAATCTCTCCCTCCCTTCCCCCCCCTCTCTCTCCCTCCCTCTCTCTCCCTCTCTCTCTCTCTCTCTCTCTCTCTCTTTTTTTTTTTTTGCGGAACTAGGGGTTGAACCCAGGGCCTCACGCCTGCATGCTCTGCAAGTGCGGGACCACTGAGCTGCACCCCCAGCCCATTTTTTTACTTTTTTTTGAGACAAGGTCTCGCTAAATTACGCGGACTGCGTTTGGTCTTGACCTTGCGATCCTCCTGCCTCCACCTCCCAAGCTGCTGGGATTATAGGTGTGAGCCACTGCCCCTGGCTCCACAAATATTTCTTATTCTAGAGCTAGGGATTCAATTGTCAGGCTAGGGTAGCCTGAGGAGTGGACATTAAATGACCTGTTTAAGGTCCCCTCCAACAACAAGATGCCATGGTTTTTCCATTCCCTGTGTCTCCTGTGACTGTAAGTCATTTTGTCTCTGCACCCATCTTTTGCCAGTAACCCACGGGCATCTGATCCCACCTGATGTCGGAAGCTAAACAGGGTTGGCCTGGTTAAGTCCGTGGATGGGAGACTGCCTGGGAACACCAGGTGCTGCAGGTTAGGGAGAAGCACCTGGCAATCCACTTGTGAAACAGTCAGCCATAGAAAACTCTGTGTGTAGCAGAGAAGCCCTGACAATAGTGCCGGGCATGGCACAGTGTCTGGTTCTGTTTCGCTCTGTTGTACTTAGGGTCGCCATGAGTTGGACCCAATTTGATGGCACCTAACAACATACCTGTAATGTGTAGATCCAGAGGGACCTGGCATTTATTCATTCCCTGCCCAGCCTCATTTTTTCTGGCCTTCTCAGCAGCATTTGACTTGGTGGATCAGTCCCCCTTCCTTGAAACCCTTGCTTCTCTTAGTGAATTCACTTGGTCCTCCAGACATTGAAGCTCATCTCTATGCTGGCCATACCCAAATGTGTGGGCCACACGCTTCCCAGTCTAGCCTGGATGTTCAGACGGGCAGCGCCACCATGCACGCAGATACTAAACACAATTCACTGGGGACCCTTGGGTGAGGGGTGAGGACTCTTGCAGCCCTTGGGACACCATCGGAGTTGGGGAAAGGAAAAACCTTGGGCACTTTTGCCTTGTGGGGACAAACACAGCTCTTTATTTCTCTCTACCCCCTTAGAAGGGAGAAGCATACTGCTTTAAGTGCTAGCAGCTCTTATACAGCCCAAAGGCAGATGCTTCCTTGTTGGTGGTCTCAGCAGAGAGCGAATTCTTCGGGGAGAGAGAGAGCTGTTTCCTCATTGGTGGTCTGGGAGAAAAAGGATCAGCTGCTGCAGTGCAGCTCCTTATATAGCTCACCCAGGGAATGGCCTGAGCCAATCAGGTTTGAGTCCAATTGTCCAATCAGGTTCGGGGGATTTGTGAAGGGTTTTGTACAAACATCCAATCAGGTTACTTTCATTCTCCCAAAATTTCTAATTTACAGACCAGATCTTCAAAAGCCGTTTTCCCAGTTTTGGGGTTTTTGCCAATATCCTCCCAATTTCTCCCTACACAAATGGATACCTCCAGCCTGCACCGTCTCTCCTGACCCCCAGACCTGTGTGTTCCCTAGGTCCTTAGCATTTCCATTAGCTGTCTAGTAGACAGACACCCTGGTCTTCGCATCGATCCCAGCCCCAGTCTTCCTCATCTCAATTCCGAGCAGAAACATCTTTTCTCTAGTCCAGGTGGAAAAGGCAGAGTCATCTGTGACTCCTCACTTTCAGATCTTTCCCTCTCTGACTTCCCACTCCCACCTTGGGACGAGCACCCTCATCTCTCACCTAGATTGTTGGGGTAGCCTCCTCCTGGCCTCATGTTTCCGTCCTTGTCCCTCTTTTGCCTTTTTCTCAACCCAGCAGCCAGAGTGATCCTGTTAAGATAAGATCGGATCACGTCTCTGCTCAAAACTCACCAGCAGTCCCAATCTCAGAGCAAAGGCCAAAGTCCTTCTTACGACCTACATGGCACTCTGATCTGGAGGCCTGTTTTACGCCTCTGACTCCATTCCTATACCAGCCCCCTTGCTCATGACCTCTCTAGCCACACTCGTCAGCTTGCTGGGACTCCATCACGGGCAGCCCCGTCCCCTCCAGCCTCAGGACCATTGCCCGGCCAGTGCATATCTGGAGGTCTGCTCCCCCATACTGGATACGGCCAAGGCTTCCTGCAGCTTCCCCCACACTATCCCCCTCCCCTGCTCTGTTCTAATCCTCACCACTCTCTAACATGCCCTACACTTTACCTTTTTTTTTTTTTTTTTGTGGTACTGGGGGTTGAACCCAGGACCTCGCGCCTTCATGCTCTGCAAGTGCCGGACCACTGAGCTGCACCTCCAGCCCATTTTTTCACTTTGTGAGACAGGGTCTCGCTAAATTACGCAGGCTACCTCTGGACTTGAACTTGCGATCCTCCTGCCTCCACCTCCCAAGCCGCTGGGATGACACACGTGCGCCACCACGCCCGACTACGTTTTACTTATTATGTTCTGCCCCTCTCTATAAGGGCATCGTGGGGATAAGGATTTTTGCTTGCTGGGTTCACTGCTGATATCTAAGCATATAGACCAGTATCCTGCTCTGTGTGGGTACCAGGGGGCCAGGGTGAAAGACGCGAGTCACTGCCAACAGGGACAAGGGGGTCCTAAGCAGTGGCAGGGAGGCTGGGAGCAAGAGGAGAGAGTGAACGTGGGGGCGGGGGACGTTAAGGCCGAGGAGGGCCTCACAGAATGATGTAGCTGTTTGACCTGGATCTCGATGACTTGAGGAGCACAGCACAGACAGGTGTGGCAGAAGAAAGACCCTCCGCAGCAGCGCTGTGCTGTGAGGGCAGAGATGGCACGGAACGGCAAATCCAGCCACTGACCCCAGATATTCACGAGAGGCTCCTTACCCCATCACGGGTCAGGCCCGCCCTCGGCGCTGCGTGCACAGAACAAGACGGATCTTGCTTGCATGGCACTTAGGTTAGTGACAGAGATGGACAGTAGACAGGCAATTATCATTATAATGCCATGCGGTTTGGGTTGGATTTTGTACAGGGAGACGGGGCACCCGGCCAGATGCTGGTGGGCAGGGAAGGCTTGGCGAGGAACCCCTGGGTAAGAGAGCGCATGTAGCAGGTGTGAGCTGGGCAGGAGGGCAGGGACAGGCGATGAGGCCGACCGGGAGGCTGGGGCCATGTGGGCAGGCCCCACGTGTCATCCAGAAAGCAGTTGATAATTTAGCTGTTGAATGAATGAGCACACGTCACCCTATACAGAGATGAAGTCCACAAGCCACACTCAAATGCAGGTCGTTTCTCTGAATTCCCATCTCAGCACTGGGCTGAGGGAGGCTGTAGCTCAGGGGTAAAGCCCATGCTTGGTATGGACAAGGTCCCAGCACCAAAAGAAGAAAAGAAAGAAAAGAAAAATTTGTGACTGGGTGGTGCAGTGGCTGAGCCTATTGTCCCAGCTGCTCTGGAGTGTGAGGCAGGTTCAGAATTGCTTGAGCCCAGGGGTTCAAAGCCAGCCTGGGAAACATAGTAAAACCCCAGGAAGAGTGAGTGAAAGTCTCCCACCGAGCTAACTTCTTGTTGTTGTTAGGTGCCGTCGAGTCGGTATCCGACTCATAGCGACCCTCATAGGGTTTTCAATGGCTGTTTCGGGATTGCCTTGGGAGTGGACTTCCAGGTCCTTCTCCCATTTTTGGGGTGCTGGGAATTGAACTTGGGACCTCAGAGACTATACAGCACAGCTCTACCAACTGAGCAAATCCCAGCCCCACCTAGCTAACTAGGTGAAAAACCTGTCGACAAGTTCTTTGACAGTCCTCCCTCCAAGAAATCGTCTAATTTGTCTTCCTTTGAAAGTAGACCAACCTCAGCCATATTATTTCTCACCCTTCTCGACAGCCTCCGCCTCTTCCTCCCCCCTTCTTCCTGTTCTTTCTCTTCCTCTTCCTCTTTTCTCTTCTTCTTGCAGTTTTGGGGGACTGAAGCCAGGCCTTGCCCATGCTAGGCAAGTGCTCCACCACTAGAGCTGCACCTCTAGCCCATTTTTACTTTTATTTTTACTTTTTATTTTGAGACAGGGTCTCACTAAGTTGCGCAGGCTGCCCCTGGCCTTGAACCTTTCGTCCTCCTGCCTCAGCCTCCTGAGAGGCTGGCGTTCCAGGCAGGGGCCACAGCGCCCGGCATTCGTGATTCATTTCTAAAGAACAGAGCGTAGTGAAAGTGATTCTGCGTGGCTTTTGAGGTTTGTCATAAGGGGCAGGCAGCACCTGCCGGGCTTTCTTTTGGGGGACAAGCACCTTTGGAGCCGTGAGCCACCACGTAGGAAGTCTGGTCACCTTGCAGCCACCATGCTGGAGACTTTGCGGGGAGGTCACGTGGAGATAGAGAGCCTGGAGGAACCCCAGCTGCCCGAGCCCCCAGCTATTTGAATCTTTCCAGCCCAGGAGCCAAACATGTGAGTAAAGAAGGCTCTCCTGAGCTTTCCTGACGCCTCACCCCAGCCTTGGGTGACTGCCCCGCGTAGGAGACCCGCTGCCTGGTTAACCCCCAGAGCTGTGAGGCACAGCAGTAATCACACAGGATTGTTGTGGTTTTACTCCACTCAGTTCAGGGTGGCTTGTTACACAGTAACAGATAACCAGAACGGCTGATGGAATCTTTACCGGGCTAGGCTCATTAGAATCCCTTACCACCTCGGCCATTCACCCCGTTTTTAGGAAGACTAAAGACAGACACGCCTGCAGCTGTAGCCCTGTGGCATCAGATCCCGTCAGATCTCGGAAGCTAAGCAGGGTCGGGCCTGGTTAGTACCTGGATGGGAGACCGCCAGGGAACACCAGAAGCTGTAGGCTTGGGAGAAGGACCTGGCAACCCCCTCCCAAAAATCAACCTGCCACTGAAAACCCTATGAACAGCAGAGAAGCACTGATAATAGTGTTTCCCCTGTTGTACAGAGGGTCGCTATGAGTCGGATACCGAGTCCATGGCACCTAACAACAACAACAACAACAACAAAGACAGACACACTTAGCCAGGCATGATGGTGCACACTTGTAATTGCGGTACTCAGAGGAGGCCGAGGCAGGAGGATCGTGAGTTTGAGGCCAGCATGGGCAACATAGCAAGCTCTAGATCAGTCTGGCATACATAATGAGATCATCTCAAAAAGCAGGGGGAAAAAAAAGCCAGGTACTGTCATGTTGTTGTTGTTAGGTGCCATTGAGTCAGGTCCAACTCATAGTGACCTTCGTAGGGTTTTCAATGGCTGATTGTTTCGGGGAGTGGTCTGCCAGGTTCTTCTCCCGTTTTTGTGGTGCTGGGGAACGAGCCCAGGGCCTCATAGAGTACAGAGTAGCACTCTACCAACTGAGCCAAACCCTAGCCGTAGGCTCTGTCATCCATGTCTCATAGTCTCAGCTACTCAGGAGGTAAAGGCAGGAGGATCACAAGTTTGAGGCCTGAGGCAGCCTAGACAAGATTGTGAGACCCTGTCTCAAAATGAAAAAAACTTAAAAAAGGGGCTGAGGGTACAGCTCAGTGGGAGAGCACTTGGCTAGCACATGTGAAGCCCTGGGTTCAACCCCTCAGTACTGAAAAAAAAAAAAACCAGGATAGATATGTTTATAATATCTTCCCCTTTTATATTCAAAACGACCTCCCCTAAGGCTCAAGCCCTCTGAGCCAGTGGGATGGGCCCCATCTCACCCTGGGGTTCCTGTCTAAATCTTTCTCATCAAGTCCCTAGCCAATTTATGGAAGTAGGGAGTTGCACTGTTATTTTATGTACCATGAAGAAAGAGTGCCATAGTTTAAACTATGCTACACGCCTGCAGCCATAGCACTGCAGCATCCGATCCCGTCAGATCTCGGAAGCTAAGCAGGGTCAGGCCTGGTTAGTACTTGGATGGGAGACCACCTAGGAACACCATGTGCTGTAGGCTTGGGAGAAGGACCTGGCCACCCAGCCCCCCAAAACAATCAGCCATTGCAAACCCTATGACTAGCAGAGAAGCACTGACAATACTGTTTCACCTGTTGTATGTAGGGTCTCTATGAGTCAGACACCGACTCGATGGCACCTAACAACAACAACAATATTTTACTAGAATGAAAAAATATAAAGGGCGGGCATAGTGGCCCAAGCCTGTAATTCCAGCACTTGGGAGGCTAAAGGAGCAGGATCGTGAGTTCAAGGCCAGCCTGGGCTACATAGTGATGTTGTTGTTGTTGGGCGCCGTCGAGTCAGTATCTGACTCATTTGTTGTTGTTAGGTGCTGTTGAGTCTCATAGCGACCCTATATACAACAGGCGAAACACTATTGTCAGTGCTTCTCTGCTGTTCATAGGGTTTTCGATGGCTGATTGTTTTTTGGGAGTGGGTTGCCGGGTCCATCTTCCAAGCCTACAGCACCTGGTGTTCCAGGTGGTCTCCCATCCAAGCACTAACCAGGCCAGACCCTGCCTAGTTTCGGAGATCTGATGGGATAGGACGCCACAATGGTATGACTGCAGGCAAGCCAGGATTAGCATTCCATTTTTGCTCTATGACCTTGGGCAAGGCATACGACTTGAGCTTTAATTTTTTTCTGTGAAAAAAAAAAAAGTGGGGGAATAATAATATGCTTAACTGACATCCCTATTGTATTGTGAAGATCAGATTGAACGTGATGATGTCATTAGGACATATTGTGTAGATGGCTGGGCACTCAACGCACAAACGCCAGCCATTGGTGTTTAGAGAGGTCTGGTCAGCAGCTCACAGGTAAAGTACCCTATCCTCACCAGGGGCCTTACACTGATGATGTCTTCATTTAACGCAATGAGCAATACCAGAAGATCAGCAGTTGGGTCAGGCAGAGGAGAAGGAGCTGAGGCCACAGTAGAGTCCTGTCCTCCCCACAGGAGGCTTCTCTGCCACCCTCACTCATGGCCCAGGACCTGCTGCTCTCCCAGGGTCCCTGAGGCTGACTCACGTTTCTCTTTCTTCCTAGCGTCTGTCTTCTCCCAGGGATTGGGCTTCACGGCTCAGGTCCTGGAGAGCAGACGGCTCCCACCAGCAGCAGTGGAGGGCTAGGGTCGGATCAATGGCAGGAGTGCCAACTACAAAGTCCTAAACCACTTCCAAGCCCCAGCCCCTCCCAGGCCTGTCTCAGCCATCTGGCCTCATGCAACGCTGTGAAGGTCTGAAAACCCCACGCTGGAGTCCAGGAAACCGTGGGCAGGGAAGCAGAGGGGTTGCTCAAGATCACAGCTGCCGGATTTGAACCGAACTCTATGGGGGGGGGGGTTCTGAGTTCCCTTCGCTTTCCCATGCTACCCCCTCTCTGGCAAGTTCAGGGAGAGTCACACCCAAGACTCCGCCCAGTACGTGCTTTTTGAGCTCTCTTTCTAAAGGAATTTAGATTTCAGGGAAAACCATATTCCCTGGATTCTAAACTCCTTTTTTTGCTTTTTTCTTCAGTGTTGGGGATTGAATCCAATACCTTGCTAGGCAGGTGCTTTACTACTGAGCTACATCTCCGATCCTTGTTTTTTTTGAGACAGGGTCTCACTATGTAGCCTGGGCTGGCCTTGAACTCTCAATTTTCCTGCCTGAGCCTCCTGAGTACTGGGATTACAGGCATATGCCACCATGCCTGGCTAAATTACATTCTTAATTCAAATTTTGGTGCTCCTAATGTCAAGGTCTTACAAATGGTGACATCTTAGATTTTAGGAGCTTTAGTAGGAGCGCTAGATTGAGAGGCCCAGAGACTGCACGCAAGAGTCCCTCTTTAGGTACCATCTAGTTTTGTGCTTTTGGGAAGTCCCTTTCCCTTCTTGTATCTCAGGAGTTAGCCTGAGTTTTGGTACCAGCTGTGTCGTGTGGTACCAGTTGTCTGTCTTTGCAGTCCTCTGGGCCTCAGTTTCCTCATCTATAAAAGGAGGGGAGGGGCCTTTGATTTTTGGCTTCTTCGTTTAAGCCGCAGAACCCCCTTTCCCCAGTTATACATGAGTAAAGAGCTAAACTGCTCTGGATGGCAGAGGGGCTGGGGATCTGGGACCTGTGGTCTCCTCTGCTTCTACCCTGGCTCCCTCACTTTGGCAGATACCTCTGCTGAGATGTAGTTTGGAAGAACATTCCTCTGGGAGGTGGAGACAGAGCTAGAAGACCTGGGCCCAAGTCTAGACTCTTTTAAGCAGCTGGCGTGACTATGGTGTCATCCCTTTCTGGATTGACCTCAGCCTCTCGTTCGTAGAGTGGATTGATTTCTAAGAATCTGTCTGGGCTCTAATGTTCCGTGAATAGCATCTTCTGTTGCTCTACCACAGAGCCTCTTTACTCTGATTGCACATTAGGATCACTTGGGGAGTTTATGAAAATTAAAAGATGGCAGGACCCCTCCTCCCTGTTTTGATGTAATTGCTCCTGGGAGGGACTCAGACATCAGGGTTTAAAAGCTCCCCAGGCAACTGTAATAGCAGTCAGGGCTGAGAAGCTTCACTTCTCTCAACCTAAAGCTTAGATGGGACGAGATGAGGAAAAACTGCAGTCGTTTCTATTCTGTTCCACTGGTCTGTTCCTACGTCAGTACCATGCTACTCTGGTTACCATGGCCTTGTGCTACGTCTTGAAACCAGGTACGGTGACGTCCCAAGCTTTCTTTTTGCTCGACTGCTTTGGCTATTTGGGGTCTTTTGTGTTTCCGTGTGAATTTTAGGATTTGTTTTTCTACATCTGTGAAGAATGCCATTGGTATTTTGATGGTGATGAATCTGTAAATCTGAATCTGTAAATAACTCTGGAGAGTATGGACCCTTTAACAGTATTTTTTTCAGTTCATGAACCTGGGAGGCAGTCTTTCCAATCTTGCAGCTACTGTCGGATTGCTTCCGTGCTTGCTTTCTCCGCCATCTTGTTATTGTTGTATAACAAGGCTAGATTTTTGTATGTTGGTTTTGTATCTTGCAACATTGCTGAATTTACTTAGAGTCCTAGTAGTCTCTGGGTGGCGTCTTTAGGGTTTTCACTATGTATCTGCAAAAGAGGGATATTCTGACTTCCTCCTTTCCCATTTATACAGAACCAATGTAGGTTCTCATCAGAGAAAGGCTGATGATGTCTCTTCAAATCATACCAAACCCCAGATAAAACTATACTTTGGTTATAAAATTCTCATAGTACAGCTGTTTTGATTCTGCTTCCCTGAGAAGCACCAAGGGACCAATCATTGCCTCCCCACATCCACCAAGTGGGTGAGGTTAGCCCAAAGGGAAGTCAACAGGCCTCAGGGCCATGCCACCTGCTCTGGTATGAGTGTGGAGCCCTGGAGCCCCACAGCTGCTTGGAAGTCCACACCTCCATCATGGCTGCAGGCTGATTCTAACTGGGTCAAAAGCTGATTTCTCATCAGCAAGAAATCCACACTGAACTAAAGACACCGAGGTAGACCATAAAAATTTCTCAACCATAGTGCCACCAATGGATGATATGTATGCTCAGATACCATCTTTAGAGATGTAGGGCCTGGCCAGGAACGTCAGGCTTCAGGCTCCACAGGTCACTCCAGCGTGCCTAGGTTATCTAGGGTGTCACACAAACCAATCTGTGTCATGACGTGAAAAGGTTGGGAAATAATGACACAATTATTTAAAGATCACCTTATTCCTAATATTTTTAATATACAAAATAAAAGTTTAAGGGCTGGGATTTAGCTCAGTTGGTAGAACACTGCTCTGCAGTCTCTGAGGTCCCAAGTTTGATTCCAGCGCTGCAAAGATGGGAGAAGGACGTGGCAAACCACTCCTGAGGCAATCCCAAAAACAATCAGCGATTGAAAACCCTGTAAGGGTCGCTGTGAGTCAGACACGACTCGATGGCACCTAACAACAACAACAACAACAACAACAACAACAACAACAACAACAACAACAACAGCATACCCACAGTTGGATTATCATCCCTTTGTAAATCTGATAAGGCCGAAGATCTCTCCAGAATAATGAACCAACCACTTATTCATGCAATAATTTAGGTACAACTTTAGAGTTATAGAATCCAGATTAATCCTCTGTTCTGGGTCATCAAACATAAATATACTTATTTTAGAGGGGTGTATCTGCTTCCTGCCTTTTCTCCAATATAGATCCCCAAAATCAGAACTGTCAAGGAAATTTCTTTAGAAAGCATTACACTAAACGCCCTCAAAACTTCCTCAAGAGCATGCAGAAGTCACTATCAGCACCAAGGGGCATTCCCAAGGACTCAGCAGCTGCTCAGGGGGACCTGCTAATCCCTGGCTCCAAGCACCATCAACCCTTGCAGCTGGCTGCTGGGAACCATGTGCAGGTACAAAGCACACCTCTGTGCACCTCCCACCGAGTTCAGAGGCACTGTAATTAGTGTTTACACTCAAATCCCCACCTGATCAGTCACCCTGCAGTCTCTCCTCTCTGCTACAAGCACATGACTGTTCATGACTAATCAAAGCAAGGTTGTACACATGGGGAAGGGGGAAAAAGGAACATTTAAATCAATTAATTTCAGCAGCATCTTTATTGCAACCAAGAACCTGTAATAAAATGCACAAAACTAATGTTTCACTTTACATGATTGAAAGCCATGTAGCTGGAAATGAGGAAACCAATAAGCTTACTGGAGCGAGACATGCAATTTGTTTTATACAATCCGATGCTTAAAACAGCAGGCACTTTATGCTCTAAAATTAAAGACCTAAACTCCAAATTTGCTGAATACAACATAAATTTGTATTTGGGTTGCTAAGAAACAAACACATAAACACAACTTCTTCTGTCTCTGTGAGGGACTTTTGAAACAATTACCTAGGGCCCAGCACCTTGCCCAAGCAGATCTCTACATTTCGGGCTGGACAGTGGATAGGCGAGGCTGGGCGGGGTTGGGAAGGTGAGTCAGGGGTGTTTCCTCATTCCTTTACATCTGCTGGAAAAGGATACTTTCATATTACATATCTTAGTTTAGATATGGCCACGTCTCCTCATGTCCAAGAGCTGTAAGGTGGGCTCCCAGGCTTAAGCAAGCACTCCACTCTACAATCCAGTTCCCAAATCCTGTCCTACACCAAGGAAGACACGTTTAGTGTAACGATTTTATTAACTTCAGAATGTCATACACTAATTAGAAGTACTGCCTCATCAATAAGCATGCTTAGCATTTACTTTAGAATGGAAAAATTAACCATTTTATGTGGTTACCTTTAAAATGTTTTATATGAATATATTAATAAATACTTCTTTAAAAATCTGCCTTATCTATGTAACATTAGGTATAGGCAGCACACCTGGATGGAGTCTAGTACCAACTGAATACTAACTGGCTGTGCGGCCATAGATATATTTCTTCCTACATCTAGTATGTAGGATCCTCCTCCTAACAAATGAGAACATTAGCTTCTATCAGAGATTTACTCTAGCCTGAAGATTTATGATTCTGTAATAATGACGATCTTATACGAATAATTCCATCTAGAGAGAGAACAATGTTATAGAAAGGGATATACCTTCTATAAGGAATAAAATAAGTAGAAAAGAAAGTAAGCACCCATATTTATATTTCATTGTTTTAAAGGTAAGATATGCACTGTGACTTCATTTTCTTGTGTGAAGCTATGGAAAAGAGCCAGGCATGGCACAGGGAATAAAAAAAACCTTCATGCCAAAATGACTCGCTACACAAAGGGGCTATGAAGTTAATGTCTCCGTCTGCTTTCACAATGAGAAAGGCCCAACAGTTATTACAGAGAGGCAGTTTTCTTGACGGTTGTTTTAGGTTGCTATGAATCAGTTCAGTGTGAAAACCACCTATTATTTTCTTACTCCAAATCTATTCTCTACAGAAAAATTTCTTAAAGTAGTCCACAGGCATCTTGATTTAAACACACATAGAAAGTTTGTTAGAAATGCACATTCCTAGTCTCCACCCAGATAAAAGAAATTCAGATATATAAGAGCGTGGATCAAGACTGCATGTCTCCAGTAAGCTTCCCAGACAAATCTTAGATTTTGAGTAATTCTATCTACTGATAGTAGGTAGTTCAAGTGTACCGATTTATCATGCCCATAAAAACCCAGCTGGACGTGTAATCTAGTGCCTTTTGTTCTCACGAAACTGTTGCTACTTCTGTATACTCTTGCCTTTTACCTTACTAGTCATGGTCAGGGTATGAACAATTTTAATGTGATTTCTACTGATTGCTTCAATTGACTGTGATGTCTTGCACACTGGTAAGTGAATTCAGTCAAACCATCTTTCTGTAAATAAGGTATTTTTTAGTCAGGTATTTTTCCCCCTTGGAGAAGCAGAATGGCCTTTAAGTGGCTGGGAGTTATAAAAATAGTCCTTGTGATAGAAGGAAAGAAGTCAAAACGCAAAAGGAGAATACGTGTAAATTTAGGGGTCCATGAGGTTTTAAGGTTTTTTTTTTTTTGTAAAATAAGAGATGCCTTATCAAGAAACAGCCTTGGACAGGTGCAGTGGCTCACGCCTGTAGTCCCAGCGATTCGGGAGGTGGAGGCAGGAGGATCCCAAGTTCAAGGCCTGCATAACTTAGTGAGACCCTGTTTCAAAATAAAAAGTAAAAAAATGGGCTGGTGGTGCAGCTTAGTGATAGAGCGTTTGCAAAGCATGTGTGAGGCCCTGGGTTCAACCCCCAAGGACTGTAAAAAAAAGAACCTTAATGAATAAGAGGTTTCAAATGAGTAGTCATCTAGAAGCTACTTGACATAATTTCTACTTTGCATATACGACACAGATAGATCCTCGGAGGCCAACTAGTCCCAAATCAGATACATACATAAGTCATGAGGGAAAATACTTTCTTGGGGAAGAAAAGTTACCCAAACCAATTTAATTTAACTTTGAAAAAATATAAACAAATCTTGGCATGTGAAAATATCATGAACATGAAACTCAAAACATATACAGATAATAAGGAAAGGTATGCAATCTATGATACAGTATAAACATACAACCAGCAAAACCCAACCTCCCCTCTCCCAAGGACAGAAACAACAGGTCACCCTCCCATTTCTGGGCCACCTCTACTGCCTACCTGGCCCTCAGTGTGTCCACCTCTGATGCACAGCCACAACCCTTACTAATGCAGAGTATGCCCTCTCTGGAAGAAATCCATCCCTTTAGTGGTGAGAAGGAAATAGAGCCGTTTTCTTGGGGTGTGACATAAATCACTGGTAATAACCTTCTGAACACTTGAGGCCTGTGATAAAAAGGGTTAAATTCATAGATGCCTGCCCTGCCCCTGGCTCCAGTGGGACCCATCTAGTACTCGAAGAACCTATAAAGGCAACTCTCAACCAGCACTTGAAAGCCTGTGTACTCCCTTTACAGTCAAGTGTGAAGGCCAACCTGGGAAAATGTCACGGCCATTCAACAAAATTGTTTATAAGCTTTACACACTGAAAAAGAGAGCTCTTGCTTGCCAGGGATTAGTTTATGGTAACAGGTTATCTGGAAACCTTTTTTATTTTAAGCTAAAAATACCTAAATTATGTTCAAATAATTTAAGTTTGTAAGGTTTCTAAAATTAAGAAAAAAATAGTAGAATATTGGAATTATAAAAGTAACTAAGGAACTTTTCCTTATCTGAATAACGCTAGCCTGTAGCTGTGTTGGCAAGAGGGTGATTCCTTAATTCTGGTTTCCTTACCTAACATTCTGGGAATTTAGATTTCACTTCTCAAATGTTTTCATGAGTATTTCTGTCAAAACACTTCTGTTCAATTCTTAAGCAGTTCCTTGCAATTCCTCTTCCTGCCATTCCCCACACCCGTGTCTCCCCCGCCCCACTGTGATTCCCCTCCACCTCCCTAAAACTCTGGACCATTTTAATAAGAAAATGCCAAATGGAAACTTGCACCAACAAATTTTCTGAATAGAAGTGAATGTGTACTTTTTTCTTTTTCCTAAAGGGGGAAAATTCTTGCCTGCATATATTTAAGCTCTCTAGTCATTTGATTAAAAATTTTCTGCCTGTAATTATCAATATCATAAGACATATAATTAAATCATGCTACATATAGTTACTTGCCTTTATGTGAAAGAAAAACCCACCCTGTCATATCATCAAAGAAAAAGGAGAATTATTTATACTACATACAGTTTAGATTGGCTAAAAACTGGTCAGAGCCAAAAGAAGTATCTTTAGGAGGCCACTAAGTCATACTTGAGAAATCATTAATGACTGGTTACGTCGTAGGTTTCATAGTGATTAGTTCATAACATGCTGGATACACCCCAAGCAATGAAGCATAAGCTATTCAATTATATTTAAGTGCTACCAAATCTGTAACTAGTCAGAGACTCTGGATTTGAACCAAACCAATCACTAATAGGATATTTTAACAAACTCAGAAGTATACTTAAAAATCCACTAATTAAATCCATGAGGTTTATAATACTATTAAAAGTGAAAATAGGGTAGCATGAACACGCGGTGCTAATGTCTTATTTCTTTCAGTAATTCTCATAGTATTGCTGTATCCCTTAGAATTAAATTTCATTTAGTTTTGTATATAGTTAAGGTATCAGGTTATTATCCATAAGCTGTAGATGTCTGCATGGCACCAAATTTACTTTCCGAAGTAGATGTTATGTGGCAGGTACCAAAATGTGATGATCAGTTCTGTATTCTCTATTGACTAAACCTCTTCATTTGGTTAAATAGCCAGTGTATACCACAGTTCTACACAGATCAAAATTATATCACTTTCAGAGCAGCAATACGTGATCCAAGGTTTTCTTGAAGGTAGTGCAAAAGATGCAGTTCATAATGTTCTCCAGATTCAGGGACTCTTATGCTGTGTCTCTCCTGAGGATAGATCTTAACAACAAAAAGATAAGAAAAAAGTTAATAAATCTCCTCCAAAAGCTTTCTGGAGATTTTTTAATGGGACTAATAATATAGAACATAGTCTCTCAGAGATATCATATGTAATACATTGTATTAGCAGGCTCTTCTCTTCTTATATACCCATCCTAATGTCTAAATGAATGATTTTTCTGTAAACCAATGGTTGATTGCTCATGTGTGGTCTGCAGGCTTCAACTGGTCCTCTGGAACTCTTTCAGGGGATACATAAGGTCAAAAATACTTTCAAACCAATACCAAGATATTATTTGCCTTTACTGTGTTATGTTCACTTAATTTACTATGCTGCATTAATGACGTAAAAGCAATGATGAGTTCAACTGCTGGTGCCTCAGCATGAGGCAAGGCAGGAACATTAAATTATACCAGAAGCCATGGTATTCTTCATCACCAACATTTGCAATAAAGAAGAGAAATGCCGGTTTCACTTAAGTAGTGGTAAAAATTAGAACCTTGTAAAATTACAACTCTGGAGAAGTCTGTTAATGGGAAATGCACTCTCAGCACTTGTGCCACATGATGTCTCAAGGAAAAGTATGTGCGTACAACCAAGTTGCAAGATGAACCGCTGGTTTTTTTTTTTTTTTTTTGCGGTACTGGGGGTTGAACCCAGGGCCTCGCCCCTGCATGCTCTGCAAGTGCTGGACCACTGAGCTGCACCTCAGCCCATTTTTTTTACTTTTTACTTAGCGACAGGGTCTCGCTAATTTACGCAGACTGCCTCTGGTCTCAAACCTGCGATCCTCCTGCCTCCACCTCCTGAGCCGCTGGGATTACAGGCGTGCGCCACCACGCCCGGCCGAACCGCTGTTTTTTAATGGAACTATTTTTTCTTTGAAGCATGACTGTCAATTATAATTATTCAGACTTGGGTATCTGGTAAACATTTTCTCAAAAATGACTGAAATAAATCGGTTGCTTCAAAAATCTCACTAACAGTATTTGTTTTGCCAATGATACAATTTGACTTTTTGAGGAAAAATTCAAATTTTGGAAAACCTGCATCAACTGCTCTTAGTTCACGAGCTTCCCAATACTTACTATGCGGATTATCACAGCATGTGATTTAAAAAACATTATATAAGGAAAAAAGTCAGGATGTGAAAGATTAACATAATGCAGTGAACCACTATTTTCCACATGATCAAGGCATGGGTAAAAGATCTATCTGATGTACAAGACCAACAGGCATTAATGTGATGGAGTATGAAAAGTTTATAGATATGTCTTCAGATTCGAAAGACTAAGCTTTAAGCAACTACCACTTGTCCAGTTTTGGAGAAGTCAAAAAGGAATATCCATAATTATTTGAAATGGCTAAAATACTACTCCCTGTTTATTTATTTACGCAATACTCGGGTTGAATCCAGAGTCTCATGCACCTTAGGTAAGTGCTCTACCACTGAGCTGCACTCCCAGGCCCTTTTCTATTTTTCATTTTGAAAGAGGGTCTCTAGGCTGTGCAGGCTGCCTCTGTCCTCAAACTCATGATCCTCTTATCTCAACCTCCGGAGTTGCTGGGATTACAGGCATGTGCCATAGCATCCAGACACTCTTCCCATTTCTTAACTATATATTTGGTGAAATAAAATTTTTCTTCCTATTCTTTAGTCAAAACAACATATCACAACAGATTGAATGTAGAAGGAGATATTAAAAGGTCAAGTGTCTTCACACCAGGTGTTCTTGCTGTTAGGTGCCATCGAATCGGTGTCCAACTTACAGTGACCCTACATACAATAAGCAAAACACTATTGTCAGTGCTTCTCTGCTGCTCATAGGGTTTTCAATGGCAGATTGGTTTCGGGAGTGGGTTGCCGGGTCCGTCTCCCAAGTCTACAGTACCTGGTGTTCCCAGGTGGTCTCCCATCCAAGGACTAACCAGGCCCAACCCTGCTTAGCTTCTGAGATCTGATGGGATCAGGCAGCATAATGGTACAGCTGCAGGCTCACACCAGATATAAGCCCTTTTTTGCAAAGGTATTTACAAAAGTAAAATAATACTATTTTCTCAGTAGACAGTATTTGATTTAAAAACATTTTCCCCACAATCAATGTGATTTGTATTAACATACAATCATTTACTACTGTTACTTTAAAATAAATAAATACCTGATTTTTTTCTGTCAGTTTTAAATCTTATATTGGAAATATTTTGGGACTTTTTTTCTTTTCTTTTCTTTTCTTTTTTTTTTTTTGAGACAGAGCCTCACTGTGTAGCCCAGGCTGGCCTTGAACTCACAATCCTCCTGCCTCAGCCTCCTGAGTAGCAGGGATGCCAGGCACGCACAACTCTGCCTAGTGAGAAATCCCGATGGACATAACCCACAGAAACAAAGCTCTCTGGTATATAAAAGTGGTCCTGAGACCACAAAGTCTGAAAACTGCTGCTATGGATAAATATCTCATGGTTTAAGTTGATAGAAATGTCAACTGAAATATAAAACGGAAAAAGTAACATTTTTCATTTCTTATGAATATAATCTTTTTAAGGAATAGGAAGGAAGAACAGTTTCTTAAAATTTTTTTCCGGAGTAAGGTAGCAACGGGTAACCTGGTGTTTTCTACTTCAATGGCAATGTTAAAACAAAAGAATATTACAAGTCCATGTATCAAGTCTTAAAAACCCTTTTACAACAATGAAATCAAGTAGTATTCCCTTACCCATCCAAGGGCAAAAAGAAAAGCAGAGGAGAGTCAATGGACTCCCTGTCATTGTTTCCCTACGTGCAACTGAAAGCAGACATAGACACACACGTCATGTAATGCAGTAGGACAGTTTTTTGCCTGACTTAATTTTTATCAACTAGAGGTACGAATAACTATGCCTATTACTTTAGTTTTCTGAAGCAGAAAATAGAGACAACTGATAATTTGGCCTTATTGCAAATTTCATTAGATGTCAAGGTAATCAACTGCTACTTTCTATTACTGCTATATATACTACTGCTGCTACTACCACCACTATGTAGAACTCACCTGTAAATCATATGGTTTTCCGGCCCTCACTAAAAAACTCAGTAATATACTGGTATGTGCAAAATGGACATTTTCATCCAAGAACCCATGTAAGAGTAGTAGACGATTTGGTCTGGAGAAATAAAAATATTAGAGGATTAGGCAAAATAGCGGAATATTGGGGAAGTCACTTAATGCCTTTTTTTTTTTTTCCCTGGCACTAGGGCTTGAACCTAGGGCCTCACGCTCGCATGCTTTGCAAGTGCTGGACCACTGAGCTGCAACCTCAGCCCATCTTTATTTGTTGAGGCAGGGTCTCACTAAATTACACAGACTGCCTGTGGTCTCTAACTTTTGATTCTCCTGCCTTTGTCTCCTGAGTCGATGGGATTACAGGCTTGCGCCACCTCTCCCAGCCACTTAATGCCTTTAAACTAATCACATTTAACAATATTAACTTTATACTGTAATGTTAAGATGAGGATTCAGTATTTTCAATATTAAATTTGTAATATACTAATCAGATACCGTATGTAATGAAAGATTAAAAAAAGATCATGCATGTGCTTTCTTATTAAAATATTGAACACATCAATATTTACAGCATGTCCCAGGAAAAACTATTTCTAAAATATATTTAAATATCCACAAAATTTTTTCTGCCTTGAGATGGCTGTACTTAATTTCTTTCATCATAAGCAACTGCTTCAAATACAACTTGGTAAAAACATAAAAGAAAAACAAATACAGTATCTGAACTGCAATCTGGCTTTGAGAAATAGCCATGGCATTCTAGTATTCGATAAAATATTAGTCTTAACTTCCAGTAGTTGAAGTTTTCATTATTATTAAGGTTTTAAAAATCCCATTTAAAATGTATAACCTGAGTTTTAAAGGTTGAACTTACTCAGAGGGGAACTTTTCTGCTTGCATGGCCACAGATCCTAAGTAATAGCCCTGTTCATTCTGGTCAGGGTGACCCATATAACGTTCCGTGTATCCTGTATCATAGAAGATCCACAGAGTGACTGGGGCACCAGCAATTGCAACCTGCATATGACAACACTGACAGTCAACTGTGTTTGGGAAGGGAGTGGCTCGCAATGAGAATTTGCAACTATGAATTTACAGGCTAAAATTATTTTTAGGCTTTCGCACTACTGGGCACACATGGTCTCCAGCCACTCAAAAAACTGAAGCAGAGTGCCAGGGCCACAAATTTGATACTTTGTGAGTCAGTAAGTTTCATGTTCCCAGGCATGCCACATAACTCTTTAAGCTGGGCTAGCTGAAAAACAAACCATGGGTCTGTTTATTAAAGGCAGAGACTAAATTGGAAGACTGAACTACAGTATATGACTACAGCAGTGTGTAAACCATTCCCCCTACTGAGAAAAATGTGTGAGAATTGTCAACTTTACACAGGAAAAGTGACCACTTTCTTTTTTCTTTTTAAAATACTTTTCTTTATTAGCTTCTGTTGGTAGCACAGAATTGAGAGGAATGAACGAGCTATATTTAAGTACTAAAAACTTGCCTTAGTTTAAGGCTCCTACACAGTTTCATATTTAAAATTTCTAGTTGTTTTGTTGACAGTGGCAAGCCTGGGAAATTTATTGCAGATTCTAGAGACCATTTGTAGTTATTATAAAGATTATCTGAATGCATATGCAAAAACAAACACCTTTTTTTTGGTGGTTTGTTTATATTTTGATTTGAAACAGGGTCTCACTACGTAGGCCACCGCTGGCTTCTAACTGGCAATCCTCCTGCCTCCACCACCCAAGTGTGGTTTTCAGGCATGTGCCACCAACCCTGGCTATTTTTATTTTTTAAAATTGTTTTCTTCTTCTTCTTCTTCTTTTTTTTTTTTTTTTTTTTGTGTTAAGACAGAGTCTCGCTCTGTAGCTGAGGCTGGCCTGGGACTCACTAGCCCAGGCTGGACTCGAACTCACAGTGGTCCTCCTGCCTCAGTCTCCTGAGGGCTGAGATTATGGGTGTGCACCCCCAGGTCCAGCTCTAAAAATTCCTTTTCACTGTGAAATGAAATGTTATTGAAA
>VMDO01012687.1:50006-54154 GCA_007922755.1 Pedetes capensis | reverse complement strand
CCTCTGGATTAGGGTGGTGGAAATGAGGATGCAGAAAAGAGGTGGTCTTGAATGACCAGGGGGAAGAGAGTAAAAACATAAGGTGATTGCTTGGGAGTAGTGAGGTTCAGGAAAGAATCAAGAATGACCTCACTGTCTTCTTTTTTTGCCATAACAATTGGGTAGATGGTGAAACCTATGGAATCTCTCTACTATTATAGGTATCCCACAAAAGACATCATGTGTGGGAAAAATTTTGTCTTTGAATTCAGAAGTTCTTAGCCTTAAATTTATTGCCACTAATATGTATCTTTGGAGGTTAATTTTTAATATTTTGAGCATCTGTTTTCCTTAATTTGCCAATATTAATGCTTAACCCAGAGTTTTTGCATAGATTAAAACAAGCACAGGTAAAACAGCTTACATTGTGCCTGCCAAGCAGTAGGCACTCAATATCATTGTAGTTATCTACTAATGTGCTTCTTGTCCCCATTAAAATATAAGCTTCTTTATAGTAGAGAAAGATGGTCTCCTATTCATCTTCAGATCTGAAAATACCTGACAAAGTGACAGCACAAATGGTTGATAGGTGCTGTGGAGTCTAACTCATAGCAACCCTAGGTACAACAGAAGGAAACACTCCCCTACACTGTGCCATGGCCAGCACTGTTGTCAATGCGTCTGTCCTATTCATTAGGTTTTTGATGGCTGATTGTTTGGGGAGTGGCCTGCTGGGTCCTTCTCCCAAGCCTACAGCACCCAGTATACCCAGGCAGTCTCTTATCCAAGTACTGACCAGGCCAAGCCTGCTTACCTTCCGACATCTGACAATGTCAGACACTAGGGTGGTACAGCAGTAGAGGCAGCACGCATTGAGGAGTCAAGAATATTTGTGGAATGTGTAAATAAGGCTGTCATCACATAAAAAAATTTGGTTTCCCCTTTAAAAACTAATTTGACATAAGTGTAGCAAAGATAGTAACCCTAGTCTCCTCACTGTGACCTTAAGTTTCTACTATTGCTGATACTTCTGCTAAACATGAACTCTAAAAATGTTGCTTTAATAGAAGGATGCATCCAGTGCTTCACTAGATGGCACCAAATCATTGCCCTAAATAGAATTAATAAGAGGGACTGGGGGGCAGAGGACTGGGAAGCTGTAAGGCTTGATTATAACCTACATTAAATATCTATTGGTGATCTCAGGAGTGTGTAACAGCTTTAAACGTGATTTTTGAGGCAAATTCTCACATATATAATTATATTTTGCATGTCTAGGAATGAGATATGATTTAATTAAGCACAGGGGAATTTTCCCTATTCAGTCTCTCACAGGAGAAAATTAAGCTTTTAGGAAACAGCATTCTTGTACCTCATTCAGGCCACTAGGGTGCATTGCTGTTGAAGCATTTTTCTAACTTCTGTTTTCTCAAAACCTTAAATTCTCTAGGAGAAAGAAACTGAATGGTGCCCTAGTGGTCTTCAGGACTTGTGATTCCCTTAGGGTCTTATTTACCGTTTGGAAGAGAACTTGAAAGCAATGAAGCTGGTTTGTTTTTTAGCATCTTAAAATTCATGTGATGTACCCTGTGACATTTTACTTAAAAGTAAAGCCACTGAAAAAGTAAGGGGAAATGACTCATCATTGTTGCAGTTCTATTCTCTCTCCACAATCCATTTCTACCCTCTGCTAATTGGCTGTGTGTGTTAAGAGGCTTTTGTGAAGAGTGAAGATGCCACTGATGAATGAGCTTTCTTGCCCTCCTTACTACATTGCCAACGCTATAATTATCCAATGTCCCACTCTAGATCTGAGCAGCATAGCAACCAGGTTGTAGAACCTTTTTGGAACACTAAACCCTTGATATTTTTTTTCCTCTTGCACTTTCTGTTAATGGTTCTGAAGTTGATTAATGACTGTTTTCCCTCCCAAACTCCTGTACTGTGATATTTTGATATTCTGGCACTTAAGACAATAATAGGCATAGAATGAAAAGGATTCTCACAGATAAATTGATCCAACCTATACCAATTGCCAGGAAATGTAAATACTAAGTCAAATACATTTTAATCAAATTATAACATAGTGCCACACTCACTATGTGTTCAATTTCTTCTACAATTCTCTCTCTATATGTAGACATGTATATCTGCCTATATGTGTGTGTATATATTATTGCACACCCTCTTGTAATTGGGTTGATTTTTAATTGAAAATATAAACATTTATTTTTTGGGAATAATGTGGCTATGGAAATGTTTTCTATATTGTACTTAGGCATGTGCTCCAGAAGATAAATATCTTCTCTGCTTAGAGATGGCTTAGACATGCTTTGTTGTTGTTGTTAGACGCCAATGAGTCAGGTCTGACTCACCGCAACCCTCACAGGATTTCCAATGGTTGGTTATTTCGGGATTGTTTTAGAAATGGATTGCCAGTTCCTTCTCCTGTTTTTGCGCTGCTAGGGGTTGAATTTAGCTAAGTTGGTAAAGCATCACTCTGTAGTCTCTGAGGTCCGGAGTTTGATTCCCAGCACCACAAAAATGGGAGAAGGACGCAGCAATCCACTCCTGAAGCAATCCCAAAATAATCAGCCATTGAAAACCCTATGAGGCTCGCTATGAGTCAGACACAACTCAAGGGCACCTAACAACAACAAGGGGTTGAACCTGGATCCTCAGAGAGTGTGAAGCAGCACTCTACCAACTGGGCCAAACTCCAGCTTCTAGAGATCCTTGTGGTGGGTGTTATTAGGTGCCATAGTGTCCAATTCATAATGACCTTATGTCCAACAGACAAAACACTATTGTTGTGCTTCTCTGTTACTCATAGGGTTTTCAAAGGCTGATTGTTTTGGGGGAATGGATGCTGGGTCCTTATCCCAAGCCTACAGCACCTGGTGTTCCCAGATGATCGCCCATCCAAGTACTAACCAGGCCTGACCCTGCTTAGCTTCCAAGATCTTACAGGATCACACCCCACAGTGCTACAGCCGCAGAGTGAGATGCTTAGTAAGTGGTAAATTGACATAAGCATGGTAGAATGGAGAAAACAACCCAGTTATTGAGAAGGAAGGGTAAAAGAGTGAGATTTGTTATTTGTGGCACTGGTCTCTCTGCTAAGTGAACAGGGAGCCAAAGACTGCTAGTAATCTGACAGTTTAAGAAATGTAAAAACTATTAATATCCCTTTGTATTTACTGCTTCCACATCCTCAGATTCAACCCACTAGGAATCTACTTTTCTTTTTTTTCAGTACCAGGACCTCATGCTTACTTTGAAAGTGCCTTAACACAGAGCTATACCCTGAACAACACTTTTTAAAAATTTTTTTATCTTGTGACAGGGTCTTACAAAGTTACTCAGCCTGCTTTGGGCCTCTAAGTTTTGATCCTCCTGACTCAGCCTCCAGAGTCACTCCGATTACAGGCATGCATCACCACCACACACTACATAAAATATTTTTTATCTGTAATGAACATGTAAACACTATTTTTGTGTTATTATTCCCTAAATAATATAACAACTATTTACATAGTATTTGCAGCAGGCTTTTTATTCTGTTTTTTTTTTCCTAGTGCTAAGGATCAAACCTAGAGTCTAGTATGCTAAGAGTAAGTGCTCTATCACTTAGCTATATCCCCAGTCCTGTGTATTAGGTTTTATAAGTAATATATATGGGAAGACATGCATAAGTTACATGCAAATGCATTATCATCTTAAATAAGGAGCTTGAGCATCTGCACATCTTGGTATCTGTGAGGGCCCTAGACTGATTTCTGATAAATATTAATACAGTGCTGTATTTTCTATATTTTATGTTGTTGTTTTTGTTGTTGGGTGCCATCGAGTTGAGTCCAACTCATAGCAACCCTATGTCCAACAGAACCAAACACTGTGCCTGGCACATGATCTTTTTATGTTTAAGCCCATTGCTGCAGTCACTGCGTCAATCCATCTAGTTGATGGTCTTCCTTTTTCACATTGACCTGCCACTGTCCCAAACATGATGTCTTTCTCCAGGGATTAGTCCCTCCTGACAATATGTCCTAAGTACATCAGATGCAGCCTAATCATAATAGCTTCTAAGGTGCACTCTGGTTGCACTTCTTCTAGGACAGATCTGTTGGTTCTTTTTGCAGTCCAGGGTATATTCAATATTCATCCAC